>JBBCBB010088174.1:0-16503 GCA_037177235.1 Aquilaria malaccensis
CCATCCTCAAAGCAATGGGCAAGTTGAAGTGTCCAACAGGACAATAAAGGATGGCCTGAAGAAGAGGCTAAAAGAAGGAAAGGGAAAATGGCCAGGGGAGCTCCCAAGTGTGTTATGGAGCTACCGGACCACCCCAAGGAGAGCCACGGGTTTAACACCCTTATCACTTGTATTCAGTTTAGAGGCCATTATTCCTGTAGAAATCATCCAGCCATCGATTAGGGTGCAGGTGCTCGACGAATAAGGAAACAACCTTGGATTAAGGACCAAATTAGACCTCATCGACGAACATAGAGAAACGGCCGAGCTGAGGAGAAGAGCTTTCCAGCAGAGAGTAGTTGTTGCTTCCAACTTACATGTAACATGGAAAGGAATAAAAAAGGGAGACCTCATTCTCCGAAAAGCAGAGCTCAGACCCCGAAGGTCATCGCATGGAGCACTTCGCGCAAATTGGGGGGGCCCTATTTAGTTCTTGAAGAAATATGACCGAGAGTGTACAAGCTCAGTGACACCTAGGGTGGAGAACTGAAAAATACATGGCATTCAGATTCTTTAAGAAGATTCTATACTAAGAATTTTCTGAGGAAAAGAAAAAATTCAATTATTCTCCCCGTAGGTAATTAACTGAACATGGTGTAATGAGACTTCTTCTGAAAGGCATCTGAGCGAATAAATTTTGAACAGACATGCTCCCAAACTATGACAACACCCGATGATTAGCTGAATTTCCAATCATGGGTACGCAGAAGCGATAAGCTCATAAAAATGACCAGCCTTCAGCTAGCATATGACGATAGTGGGTAATAGAGGCGTTTATACCCTAAAAGTGCCAAGATGGACACTTAGAAAAAATTTATGAAAACACCAAGGAATCTTGATCGAGGATGGTTGTTACCGAAGATAAGTGTTTCCCTCGGTCGAACGAAATTCCCGAAGGAGAATTTGCCCAAGTACGTGTCTGGAACTTGGAAAAAATTTTGGAAACAAACATTGTGAATGCCAAAGCTAGTTATCTGAGCGTGTATATTGCCGAACTATACCTTTGTATATAAAACATTGATCAGTCATGATTTGAACAAAGTTTAAGTTTCACAAAGGACGATGCTTTCCGAAGAAATACTAACCCAATACAACAGAGTTTGAAGAAAGCAAATTTTATTAACATCGGTAAAAGAATACTACAAATGGATTACAGAAGGGAAAGAAGAAAAATGAGGTGGCCTATTCATGATCCTGGACATTTGCCGGTTCCTCACCATCCTCGGTCTCCAAACCTTCAGGATCTTTGTCACTAGATCTGGGAGCCGAAGTTGGAATAGCAGGAAGGCTGAGGAACTCCACCTTTGACCACTACCAAGATGGCCCTTCGGGGATGTCCAGAGTTGCCAAGAATGAGAGCTCGCGATCCAGAAAATCTTGATAAGACTTGGTGACGGGCGAGGCAGAAGCCGTCTTGCTAAGACTTTTTCATTGCTTGGTTGGACTTCATCTTCTCCATGTCCAAGTCCTCCAGATCTTGCCGAAGCTCCACGATCTCCTTCTCCAGCTTCTTCTTCTTCTTCTTTCCCTCCTTCTTCAGCCTTTTTGACCTTGGCCAGAAGCTTGGAGTTAAGATCGAAGGCCTTCGCCACCGGGGCAGCAGCGTCGTCTCTCTCCTTCTGAACAACCTCATTGGCCAAGGTCATGGCTACCAATCTCGCTCCGAGGTCTGACATCTTCAAAGAGAAGTCTTGGATAAGCTCCGCTTGGCTTTTGAGCATCTCTTCTCGAAGAATGGCCAGATCCTCCTTGGCTATCTTATTTAGCTCACCATACTTAATGACAAAGCTAGCCAAGAGTTCCTTCACCTTCAACAGAGACTCCTCAGAGTGAGTTCGGACTGAAGTTTGCTTGGCTGTCCAGGCCCGATAGTACCCCGTGTACGCCAGGAGCTGCAAAGGAGAGATCCTGAGTAAGGAGCATAAGGCAAACAAAAAAGTCACTGAGTATCAAAAGGGTAGGAGCTTACCTGTGAAGCATGCTTGGTCATCCTCGCAGAGAAGATCTCCTCATTCGGGCACTCTTCAGTCAGAGACTGAAAAGTGGCGTGCGTGATGACCCAAGTTGCCATTTGAGGAGCCATCTTCTGGCTATCCTCGGAGAACAAGTTCATGTCCTCCTTGAACAACCAGAAGGGCTCCATCGGGGTCTTGCCCTTTGGGATTTTTGCGTCCCGAATGGCCTTCTTTCGAGCATGATCTTCCACCTAGGGAGCCTACACTGCTTCACCTACAAAGTCCCACCGTAGTTCCATCAGTACGTTATCCCCTAGCCACTCGTCTATAAGATCTAAAACACCAAAAATTCCCAAACTCAAAGAGGAATGGCTAAGGGACAAACCTGGTGGAAGCTCCGTGTCATCATCTTTGGAGTCACCAACTTCAAGGACCTCGTGAGGGACATTTTTGGCCTTTTCTTTTTTGGCGCTCCTCTAGCTCCTCGTTTGAAAACCCCCTAACCGAGGTCCCCAAAGTCTCCATTGCAGTATTGGGGCTAAGGGGAGTAGAATGGATGACTGGCTCCAAGGGTGGATCCTCCCGAACATAGGTCTGGTCCTCAGTCCCCATGCCATCTTCGGGAGGAGGAGGAATGAGATCCTCCTCCACCTTCTTCAACCTCGAAGCCGAAGATGATCCACTAGACGGCTTCTTTCTCTTCGATGCCACCTTCTTCCGAGTTTGCTCCCCCTTCTCGGCCTGGCCAAGGAAGAGGGACTTGTAGAAGGCGGCAGATTTTTCACCCATCTCTGCAAAAAGAAGAATATCAGTGTAAGTACGCACAGAGAAAGATGAAAAATTTGGAAAGGAACTAACTCTCTTGGAGGGCCGAGTATGTGAGTTCGCCCCGAAGGAGCATGACCAGCCACGACCTCTTCCCATCAACAAAAGGCTTCAGCATGTTCAGGTCGGTAACATGTTCCTTGATCACCCCCAGTTCCTGAAGGACCTCTTCGTTCATTAGGTTCCATTTGATGGGGAAAAGGTACGGGGAACATGGGGGGATCTCGAGTTCCCAGTCTGTGATAGCCTAAATACGGCTGTCGAACTCGTTGAACTGGGCCTCCAATTCTAGGGTTAGCAGTTTTCGGGGGTTAACTACATCTATAGACAGGGCCCCCCATGCCCACTTGGTTGGAACGTGCTTCCATTGGTCAGCCACCTTCAAGAAGAAGAACTTCCTCTGCCACCCCCGCCAACTATCCTTCATGTTGAAGGTAAACATAAACTTCCTACTCCCAAAACCCCGAGGAAGTAAAAAATAGAAGCTACCCTTCGGGACGGGGTGGAGTTTGTAGTACTGCATGAAAAAAATAAAGTGAGGTTCTATCTTAGAAACCCCACACATGTAAAGGAAAGCATTGAAGTGGGAGTAGGAGTTAGGGGGAAGCTGATTCACGGCTATGCCATGAAATTGGCAGAAGTCAGAAATTATCTTTCACGGAGGAAACCGAAGTCTTGTCTTCAGTGGGGCCCGAAAAATAGTCACCTCGTTGGAATGGTTCATGTCACTAAAAAGGCCAGGAGTAGGTAGCCTGATAACCGAATAAGAAGGAGGAAAGAATTTCATGGTCCACTTCCCTAATTTCTCCGAAGTGGTACAACTCAAATGGGGATTCAGGGGAAGCCAGCTCTTGAGGATTGTCTTAACGGACATAAGCAGAATGGAGGAAGACATTTGGAAGAGATAACTTCGGAAAGGCCAAAAGAAAAGAAGGAAACAATGCCGAAGAATGAGTTCGGAAAATAACAAAATGCTATAAAAATAGAAAATAGAGGGGCTTCGGGAAGGAAAAAACCACCAAAACTTTTGCTGAAGTTCGAATTCTTGGATGCCGTCATGAAAACAAGTCAAAAATCACACCGCTGCTACCATCGCTACAGGAGAAAGGGAGAAAATTTGAGAGCAGAAGAAAGCAAGAGAGCGTAAGTGTGAAAAAACTAATGAGGAATGGGAAATTTAGAGGCCGAAGGAGGGAGGCGAAGCATCGCCATAATTACCCCTCAAAGGTGAAAAGGCACGTCAGACAAAATGGATGCGACCATTCCCCAGTGACCAGGTGACATGTGTCACCCAATGTGGGAAACGAGGGCACGCCCCTAACAACTGTTAGACTTAGGCCCTTCCCAAGAAAGCGCATCAAGTAGACATGACGGTCCATTAACAGGCATTAAAAAGCCTGGAACGGACACACTTTGAGTAAAGAAACAACCTCGGGAACACTAGATACCTCTCCCAAAGGGATAAAATGCCATTATCCTGGCAAGAACAGATGATCTGGATCAAAGAGACTCTCATCCAAAGAGGGTGGCCATGACCATTTCAAGCTCCCAACATAACTCCGAAGGACTCCACGATGGGCTCTTGAAAGCTTAAAAGCTGAAGACGTATCTTTGGCTCTCCGAGGAAGGCATGTGATAGCTAAAGGGCTATTACCCTCTGAACTCTTAAGTCATTCATAAAAGTCAGGCACCAACCTCGGATCGGATGAGTGGCAACCTCAGAAAAAGAGGGTACGCAGTCCTTGACCGTCTAACCTCGGTAAACCACCATCCTTGCCACAGTAGAGCTTCGCCCGAAGGTGCCCTGCTCAACCAAAGTACTCATCATGACAACTCTTGGTGATGATATCTAGCCGAAGGAGTCTCCCATTCCGAAGGGATCTCGTTCCCCAAGAGAGGTCTTACAGAGACTCTGACATAGACCTCGCACACGCTCCTGACACACAAGACCTCCCACGGCCCTGTTTACTGGATAGAATAGCCTATTGCCAACTGGAGATCCCCCATCCCTGTAGACATGGATCACATCCGACCAAACACGTGTCGTGATCTAAGCGAACTATGTCAAACGGACTCCTCCCAACGCTCCCCTATAAATACTTGGAGGATAACCTTGGTAGCGACAACTCTCTCCACTCCTTTACTCTCCACTCTCTACTCCTTCTCGCCAAATACTTACTTGGGCATCGGAGACACCTCCCCCGGAAACACATTCTGGGGAGCTCCTAACCCCTGTTCTTTTGAGCATTTCAGGCGCTCTCATACCAGAAGTCCCTACTCCAGGTCATTATGATGTACACCGAAGATGCCGATGGGCATCACCTATGCCATTTACAACCTTTACCCATAGCCCAAGGCCTAACAAAGATGTTCCAACAACAAAGATGTTATCACGTCACAAAAATGGGAGAATCATAAAGTGTGGCATAATGGTCAAAAACCATTTTATTGAGTAATTCTCATCATAGTGATTAAAGTGTGAGGGGTAAAGGGCATTATCAACACCTCCTTAAAAGTGTTCTAAGCTGGTAACTTGGCCCCCAAGATAAGCTTTAAGGATTGCTTATTTGTCAAGCAACTTATGGACTTTCTTGTAAGGTTTTAGAAATTCAGGTACTAAATTGAAAAACTCTCAAGAAAGAGCTTTAGAGAGTTATGGGAAGGATATTAATGGTATGAGAGTGCTATTGAAGGACCAAATTGCTTATGAAAGACAGATTTTGACAAGGAAAACACGAAAGGCATTAAGGACCTAAGTGTCCTATGTAAGCCTTTGGATGTCCAAGCTTTTGACTTAAGTCAAATGGTGAAATTGTGGGGTTATCCTGCATAAGGAGGGCCAGCTATGGCATGATAAGGATGTTAAAAATGTGTGCCATGAGTTTAAGACTTAGAAACCATGTTTTTCTAGCAATGAAAATGACATAAAGCATGGTTAAGGCTATTAAGGGTGTTTAGTGCACTAAAACCCATTTAGGTAGTCATTTCCTTCTTTTCTACTCTCATATTCGAACATACTAGGCACCACCGACCTCTATATTTCATCCATAACCACCATACCTCCAAGCTTACAATTAGTTTCAATTGAAATCAAGAAAGAGCAATTGGGAGCATACTAGTGCTATTACTTGGGGTGCACCAGGAATGTATTTTCAAGCATCCATGGATCTAGGGCTAGGCTTCAAATAGAGGCATGAGCTTCATGAACCAAGCTTAGCGATGGGAGTGCACTTAGTGACTATTTTGTGACCTAGTGTGAAGTAAACAATGATGGCAGTGAAATTGAGGTTTCTAGAGCCCAAGGTTAGTACTAACTATTCTTAAAACTCTCCTAAGATGAAGCGTATGCTAGAGGAGGGCTGCCATAGTGATTTGATTATGTTTATTGCATGTTTTATGGACTAACCAAGGCTAATTGTTGTTGGCAAATTTCATGTGTTTGTTGTTTGTGTTTGGCTGCTGCATTTGGTTGTTTTATGTTGTATATATGCACTGTGTTTCTTTCATTTTAGTGTCTTTGGATTCAGGTGATACCAAGGGTTACACTACCTTAAGAGTATAGGTGTTCTCCTTACTAAGTTTCACAATGAAACTTACTCTCCTTAAATCTGCCCATTTTAGGTTTAGCAGAAAGATCACATTCAAATTAACCCTTGTACTTCGTGTTTTTGTCTAAAATTTTAGGTATTTAAACATCCATGTATCTAGTTGTGATCCACAAATTTTAGAAATTTTAGGAGCACATCTGTTATTTTTAGTGATGGTGCCTATTGTGTTACGCAGCAGCTGTCCAGCATCCTATTTTCTGGAATGCATTTTGTCTGAAGCTCTCTTGTAACTAGGGTGCGTATTTTAGCTGAGTTAAGAACATTATGTAGTGCATGGATGCATGCACATGTAGGACATGTAAAGTTTGGACAAAGTATGTGAACATTTGAGGACTATTTTGCTATGTATATGAATGGGTGCACAAGGTGTCTAAGTGTGAATGATATGCTGCTTGTTTGCAAATTTTGTTTTCACCACATAAAGTTGCTAGATGCAAGAGGATGTAATTCTTATTTGTATTGGACATGTATGGGATAGCCTTGGAGGTTCTACCGCTTGTGAATGCAGTGTTTGCACACTTATGAAGTTTTGTATGGGCATAATAGTTCAAAAGTGGACAGAATTTTGACCCTGCACTTGAAGTTCTATATCTCCCTGTGTAGAATGAATCTCGAAACAAAATTTTTCGCACAGCAAGAGTACATCTAGAGGTTTAATTGAGCTTTGTAATTTCTACTTTTGGAGCGCTGTATCCAATCTTATATAGTTGCAAATTTGGCGGAGTTACTGTACATTTGGTCAAAATTTTGTTACCAAATGCAAAAATGTATAACTTGGTCCATAGATGGGCTATTGATGTAAAACCAATTTGCGTGGTTTGGTTTAAGCCTCTATTAGATAATGAGGCAAATAAAATAGGGTGGGTACTTGGCTAGATTAATAAAGTTTTTTGGAGGAAGTTTCAGGTGCAGTGGCTAGAAACCTGAACCTAGTAATGCCTAATGTGTGGTAGCGAAGATTATGACTTGTGCTAGTGTTTTCCTTCCTTGCTGCCATGGTGTACATAAAATGTGAATATGTGTGTAATAGTTGGACCAAAATACATGTAATTACGTAGTGCCCAAGAGGGCCACTTGGGTATGTACGCCAAGGATTTTATTCTAATGGCCTACAGGACATACATAGCAAACCTGGGGGTTGAAATACACAATTTTGGCACCATAATAGGACTACCGCAGAGTGGGTGACAGATGTTGGTATTAGAGCATGGTTTGTACATGTACATAACATATAGTACAATTATGCATGCTAGCTACATACATGAGCACAGTTTGGCCAGCTGCTAGTGTCAAGTACCTTTAAAATATCTATGATCTTTATATGTGCTCTATGATGAATCTTCAATAAGAAGTAAACATGGTTGCCACAGCAGACGAGAACCACCACTAAGGCCTTCTATTGAGCCCAAGCAACAAAGGGATAGACAGGTAAAGGGGAATCAGGGCCAATAGAAGGCATAAAACCCTAGAATGCCACAAGTCCAGTTAAAGCTTCAGAGGAACCTAGCTCTAATTAGTAAAAACTTCGTAAGGCTAATAGAAGCACAATAGCAATGAGTCTATGTAGCACTAGCAGAACCAGTTCAGAATCTACAACAAAAATTAGAAGAGGAGGCTAGGAACGCATCTGAGCATGTTCCTCCTGGAAGATTAAAAAATAGAAATGATGAAGCTGATGAGGTGGAAGATGAGGCTAGGAACACATCTGAGCATGTTCCTCTAGGACCAATCCCTCAGTTTACGGCCATTCCTCCACCAGGAATAAGATTGAGCAAGGCCATGAAAGAAGAGGCAGGAGAAGGCAAAGAGATCATAGAGAGTATTACCATGTTGAGGAGTCTCACATGTCCAAGAGATAGAGAATTGAGGATCCCGAGGGCCAAGATAAGGTCAAACTATTGGAAAGGTTCCAAGGACTAAGACCTCCACAGTTTGATCGAAGAACAGGACTAGAAAGACTTGAGGAGTGGTTAATCTTCATAGAGTAGATGTTTGAGAGGATTCCACTTAGCTCCACCAAGAAGGTGTCATTGGCTATTTACAATTTGGTAGCCATGGCAGAGATGCGTTAGATAAACACCAGAGATAGATAAGCTATCTAGAAGGCCAGAAGGCTAGGAAGAGATTTAGAGATGTGCTAGTGTTTGTGCCTAAAAGCCAATCATGAGATGATTGTATTTTGCACATTGAGTGATGAAATTTTATTAAGACATTAATTCAGTAATTATGTTTGTTGTTTTGTTTCTGCGTAACGTAATAAACATACTTATAACCCTAGAATAATGATAATCTTAAATGTCCCTGGTCTAGTATGATTGCGGAGTGGGTTACAATAATACCTAATGACTAGTATATGTGGAGACTAATATGAGATATGCAGTGTACATATGGGTACAAGCTAGAAAACTTGTGTACTGGACCGACCCACCATGAGAACACTACATGGATCATTATATGAATGTCATAAGTGATTCTCATAGTGATCATGGTATATGTAGTCCTTTGACCTAAGGTCATCAAGGTTCCTTACATATGAGTCACATAATTTGATACTTCCCTTTGCTGCTCATAACTAAGTGAACATAAAGGAGGTCATTGGGTATGTCACATATCGTACAGAGGGTTTTGTATGATCAAGATGGGATTTGTCCCTCCTATGTAATAAGAGTGATATCTTTGGGCCCATTGATAGAGTGAAACTTAGAAAATTTATGGCCATGCTTGAATGAGTTGATATACAATATCAATGTCATCAGTTTAAGTTAGTCTACTCGGAAATCAAGAATCCAAAGATTGGCTACATGACAGTGACACATTCCATGTCTCGTGCTTAGTCATGATATCTTGGACAAAGGGACAATGGCATATATGGATAATGGTCATAAAGGTTTAGTTGAATCACCGACAATCTTGTCACTTGGGTAGCAACGATGTATAGCTAGACATCGCTCATTGCTGATGATCATAAGTGTGATTTTTTATCATTGTCAACGTGGTAAGAGCCTATTGGGTCGGACACATGAAACCTATTTGGATTATTTGAGTGGATGGGCTAATTTATCTGGGTTATGGTTTCATGATAATTTCATGTCAATAATTGGCCCAAAAGTTGAGCCATTATTAAGCCCAAAATTAAAGCCTAACTGGATTAGGGCTTTGAAACTCATTACGGTTGGAATTTGAGTCTCACTATAAATACATCATATAGTGAGACATTTGAAGCTCTTGCCCTAGCCTCCCAAAGGTGACAACCGCACTCTTCTCTTGCTATTCCTTGGAGGGTGCAAGCTAGCACTACGAGTGCAAAAGAATTGCATCTACCGGGATGTGATTAAGGTATGGTAATCTCAAGAAGCTCATGTGGATACCATAAAGAGCTGGAACATTTTAGCTGTTCAGGTTTTGTGGTTCGGCTCAACAGTTGGGTGAAAGATCTTAACTAAAATTAGGTATGAAAATTTTTGAACTCCCGATTTACCCCATTTCACTTGGATCCTAGAGGGTTTTAGTTATATTCCATTGTGCTTGTTTGGCTCTTGAAACCCTACAGTGGTATTAGAGCTACTAGTGAACCTTTAAATCGGGATTGAATGTCAAATCGCATGATATTGTGTGCTCGGTTGCTTTCGGTCATGATTAATTAGATTGATTCATGATGCATGAAATAGAAACTAATAATGAATATATGAGATATATGAAGAAATGACACAAATTGGTTAATAAGATTAACCATAGATTGATTGGTATGAGATACCTATACAGATTATGATTCTTGCAATAGTTGCAAAACCCTAGCATGGCTTGGATTAGGGCATTCGGGCACAAAGAATAAAGTACTTTTAGTGGCCGGCCAACGGGACCGCCGTATGCGAAGCGCCACATAAATAAAAACTAGTTAATCAGTGTTAATTGACATGCATTTTTGTTGAATGAGATTTGACATGCTATGCTGATTGCTGTTTGAAGCATGGTGCACAGTTATAGCCCTTGATTGGTTGTACTTGTAAATACAGCCTATGACTCGTGCCTTAGTCTTGTTATTCTCATTGAACATTCTCTTCTCACCTTATTTCCCTCAAATGTAACTTGAGGTTTCTATTATTGATGTAATGGTACATTATAGGATCGTTCCAGGTGGTGTGTGTAAGGAGGTGACAACAAATGGGCAACCAAGCAAAAAGGAGAAGGAGCTTGTGAAGGCCATTTTCTTTTCTTATGCTTTTATGATATTCTCATTGGCCTGAAAATATCGCAAAGTTTAGGCTATAGCCATGTCATGTTTACTTTATTGTTAGCATGAGATGCATGTTTTATATTTGTATGCGATGCATGTATAAGACAACCAGAGATAATAATTAGTGAGATCAAAAGGAAAAACCCCTTAAACCAAATATTAAGTCATTAAATGTGCTGCCTTCTAAATGTTGGCACTCATCAAGACTTTGATCAACATTGGGTAGGTTTCCCAAAGCAAAGCACCTATGTTCATCTTGTTAAGGCGTGATGGGTTAATAGTGATATCCAAATTGCTAACTTTGGGTCTAACTTAACTAAGTTATCTCAATAGGATTTGGGACTTAGAGGCATAGGGTTGGGCTTAAGTTCATGAGATAAGTTTCGACAAGTGTTGTTCAACCAACTATCCAAGAGTTGCATAAGATGCAACTGGCAAGGAGTTGCCTACCTAAATAACTATAACTTGAGAGAAAAGCCAAAGCTGACTCAAGGTGTGCTGAAATATGGATCTTGGCCCATTAGAATATCTTACTGCTGTGGTGTTTTGAAATAATATTGAGGCTTAATATTTTGAGTAAAAGAGTGGGAGTATCGTTTAATAAAAGTCGTTATTAAATGAATTAAAATGCATGACCCTTACACTGCATATTTACTATTGTAGATAACGATGGCACAAAACACATCGGCACTTTTGTTGCAATCAATCCTTGAGAAGGAAAACTACATGGGACAAACTTTCTCAAATGGTACCGAAATTTGAGGACAGCCCTCAAGCGAGAGAGAAAGGCTTATGTCCTAGAGCAGCCCACTATGAATGAGCCTGTTGCCATTGCTCTAAGAGCTGAAAGGGATGCTCACAAGGAGAATTCTTATGACGCTATGGATGTTGCTTGCCTCATGCTTATTACCAAAAAATCTGAGCTTTATAAGCAACATGAAAACTTTGGGGCATTCGATATGATTGAACATCTCAAAATGGTCTTCCAAGATCAAGCTATGCATAAGAAGTTTGAGACTTCTAAAGCGTTGGTTTAGTGCAAAATGTCTAAGGGAAGTCCCGTGGATCCTCATGTGCCCAAGATGATTGGGTACATTGAGAATCTTGAGAGTTAGAGATTTGCTGTTCAGAAAGAGTTGGCTGTTGATGCAGTCTTGCAATCATTGCCCAAAAGCTATAGTCAGTTTATCATGTGCTATAACATGAATGACCTTGACAAGTCCCTCCCTGAATTTCTCAACATGTTGAAAACTGCTAAGCAAAACCTTAAGAAGGCTAAGCCCATTTTGATGGTTTGAAAGGGCAAGGGAAAGGGAAAAGCCAACAAGAAAAAGGATAAAGCTAAAGGAAAGTCCAATGTTAATTCTTCTTCAGCTACACTTAAACCATCTGGTAGTGTGGCAAAGGAAGGGGAGTGCTTCCATTGTAAGCAACCCGGACACTAGAAGCGCAACTGCAAGCTTTATCTTGAAGAACTTACTAAGGAGAAGAGAAGTAAGACTTCCACTTCAGGTATTCTTGTTATAGAGGCCAACTTTTCTACTTCCTCATCTTGGATATTGGATACTAGATGTGGATCTCACATTTGTCCAAATGTTCAAGCTCAAAGTAGGAGTAGGAGATTGGCCCAAGGAGAAATGGACCTACGTGTTGGAAATCAAGCAAGGGTTGTTTTAGAATTAGGCAACTGCTACTTTGTGCCAACAATTAGTAGAAATTTGATTTCTATTTCTTGTTTGGACAACAAAGCTTTTTCATTTATAATAAAGGACAAATGTTGTTCTATTTAATTGAATGAAATATTTTATAGTAGTGCTCAACTTAGCAACGGGTTGTATGTTCTAGAACTCAAAAATCCAATTTATAATGTGAATACCAAGAAGGTCAGATTGAATGATTCAATCCCGACCTATCTTTCGCACTATTTTTTGGGCCATATAAATGAGACCTGCATATCCGAGCTCCATAACGATGGACTCTTGGAATCATTTGATTTTGAATCATATGAGGCATGTGAGTCATGCTTGTTGGGCAAGATGACCAACGCCCTATTCACAGGGCAATGTGAAAGGGCTAATGACTTACTAGGATTCATGCATCGTGATGTATGTGGCCCTCTATCTACACATGTTAGAGAATTCTTCCAATATGCCTATATGTATCTCATGAGGCACAAGTTAGATTCCTTTGAAAAGTTCAAAGAATTCAAGAATGATGTAGAGAATCAACTTGGGAAGAGTATCAAAGTACTTCTATCAGATCAAGGTAAAGAATACTTCAATTGAGAATTCCTTGACTACCTAAAGGAGTGTGGAATAGAATCACAACTCACTCCAGTTAGTACACCTTAACGGAATGGTGTATCTGAAAGGAGAAATCAAACTCTGTTAGACATGGTTCGATCTATGATGAGTCAAGCTGACCTTCCAAACTCCTTTTGGGGACATGCTCTAAAGATAGCCATTTTTACACTAAACCAAGTTCCGTCTAAATCAATTCAAAGGACAACATATGAGTTATGGAGTGGGAGGCATCCCAGTTTGTCTTTTATGAAGATTTGGGGCTGTGACGCTTATGTTATTGGTCAATCCTCTGACAAGCTAAGGGCCAAATCTCATAAATGTCTCTTTGTTGGGTATCCCAAAGAAACAAAGGGTTACTATTTCTACAACCCTTCTGAGGGAAAATTGTTTGTTGCTCGAACTGGTGTCTTTCTAGCAAAAAAGTTTATCTCTAAAGGAACCAGTGGGAGGAAAGTAGAACTCGAAGAAATTCAAGAACAACAAGGTGTTGGTGTTGTGCACAAAGGCAAATCATGAGATGATTGTATTTTTGGACATTGAGTCATGATATTTTATTAAGGCATTAATCCAGCAATTGTGTTTGTTGTTTTATTTCTGCATAACATAATAAATATAATTGTAACCCTAGAATAATGACATTCTCAAATGTCCCTGGTCTAGTATTATTGTGGAGCGGATTACAACAATACATAATGACTAGCATATGTGGAGCCTAATACGAGATATGTAGTCCACATATGGGTAGAAGTTGGAGAACTTGTGTACTGGACCGACCACCATGAGAACGCTACTTGGATCATCATATGAGTGTCATAAGTGATTCTCATAGTGATCATGGTTTATGTAGTCCTTTGACATAAGATCAACAAGGTTCCCTACATATGAGTCACATACTTTGATACTTCCCTTTGTTGCTCATACCTGAGTGAACTTGAAGAAGGTCATTAGGTATGTCACATATCATGCAGAGAGATTTGTATGATCAAGATGGGATTTGCCCCTCTTATGTAACGGGAGTGATATCTTTGGGCTCCTTGATAGGGTGAGACTTAGAAAATGCATGGCCATGGTCGGATGAGTTGATATATGATATCAATGTCATCAATTTAAGTTAGTCTACTTGGTAATCAAGAAACCAAAGATTGGGCTATATGAGAATGACACATTCCATGTCTCGTGCCTAGCCTTGATATCTTGGACAAAGGTACAATGGAATATATGAGTAATGATCATGAAGGTTTAGTCGAATCATCAAGAATCTTGTGACTTGGGTAGCAATGATGTGTTGCTAGACATCGCCCATTGCTTATGATCATAAATTTGATTTATGATCATTGTCAATGTGGTAAGAGCCTATTGGGACGCACACATAGAGCTATTTGGATTATTAGAGTGCATGGGCTAAATATTTGGGTTATGGTTTCATAATAATTTTGTGTTAGTAATGGGCCCAAAAGTTGAGCCATTATTAAGCCCGAAATTAAAGCCTAATTGGATTAGGGCTTTGAAACCCATTAGGCCTAGAAGTTGAGTGATACTATAAATATAACATTTAGTGATAAATTCACATCTTTTTGCCCTAGCCTCCCAAAAGGACAGTCGCACTCTTTTGTTGCAATTCCTTGGAGGACGCAAGCTAGCACTGCGAGTGCAAGAGAAACGCATCTGTTGAGACGTGGTGGAAGCATGGTGATCCCGAGAAGCTTGTGTGGATACCATAGAGAGCTTGAATACGTCAATTGTTCAAGTTTTGTGTTTTGACTCTACAGTTGGGCAAAATATCTCAACCGAATTTAGTTTGAAAATCTTTGAACAACCGGGTTTCCTCATTTCACTTGGATCATAGAGAGTTTCAGTCAAATTCTACCGTGCTTGTTTGGCTCCCGAAACCTTACAAAAGGGGACATCGAACCTAAAATGGAACCTGAACAGACACCACAAGATGTTGTGGTTCAAGAGTCTGTTCCTGTAGCACAGAACCCATATAGGTCTGGTAGGATTCGGTGTGAGCTCGAGAGATATGGATTTCTTGTGACTCACACTAGTGACTTGATGCTCATGGATCAGGATGAGCCCACAACCTACCAACAAGCTATGTCAGGGCCTAACTCTAAGAAGTGGCTAGTGGCCATGAAGTCCGAGATGGAATCCGTGTATGAAAACCAAGTATGGACTTTGGTTGATCCACCTAAAGGGGTAAAACCTATAGGCTGCAAATGGGTTTTCAAGAAGAAAACCGACATGGATGGTAATGTGATTACCTTTAAGGGGCGATTGGTTGCAAAAGGCTTCAAGCAAATTCATGGTATAGACTATGATGAAACTTTTTCACTAGTTTCCATCCCTAAATCCATCCGAATTTTGTTGGCTATTGCTGCACACTATGATTATGAGATATGGAAAGTGGATGTCAAAACTGCATTCCTAAATGGAAAGCTACTTGAGGATGTGTACATGACACAGCTTGAAGGTTTAGTCACTCTTGAGAATGCCAATAAAGTGTACAATTTGCAAAAGTCCATATATGGACTGAGGAAAGCCTCTCAGAGTTAGAATCTTCATTTTGATAAAGCAATCAAAAAGTTTGGTTTTATCAAAAATGAAGATGAACCTTGTGTCTAAAAGAAGGTTAGTGGGAGCGCTATTGTCTTCTTGGTGTTGTATGTATATGACATACTGCTCATTGGCAATGACATTCCCGAGCTACAGTTTGTGAAGACTTAGCTAGGGAAATTTTTCTCTATGAAGGACTTGGGTGAAGGAGCCTATGTGTTAAGCATTAGGATCTATAGAGATAGATCTAGAAAATTGCTGGGCCTAAGTCAAAGTACATACATTGACAAGGTTCTAGAAAGGTTTAGCATGCAAGATTCCAAGAAAGGATTCTTGCCCATGTCACATGGTGTAACTCTTTCTAGATCTCAGTGTCCGAGTACACTTGAGGAAAGAGAGCACATGAGTAAGATTCCATATACCTCAGCAATTGGATCTATCATGTATGCCATGACATGTACTCATCGCGATGTCTCATTTTCCTTGAGCATGAGAAGCAGGTACCAATCTTACCCTAGTGAGAGTCACTAGATAGTTGTTAAGAACATCCTTAAGTACTTACGTAGGACTAAGGATGCATTCTTGGTCTTTGGGGCTGAAGATGAACTCATTGTAAGGGGTTACACCGATGCTAGCTTCCAATCTGATAAGGATGATTTTAGGTCGCAATCTGGTTCTGTGTTTTGTATTGGTGGTGGTGCTATGAGTTGGAAGAGTTCAAAGTAAGAGACAGTAGCTGACTCTACAATAGAATATGAGTACATTGCTTCGTCTAATGCTGTGAAATAAGCAGTTTGGATCAAGAAGTTCACCATAGAACTTGGAGTGGTTCCAAGCATTACTGACCTGATAGAGCTCTATTGTGACAATAGTAGAACAATTGCACGGCCTAAATGTCACACCTCACTTAGGCCCTGGCCCATAAGTTCCAAGGTTTAACTCCCAAACCCACTTTAACACTAAAGACTTCAATTCGGCCAAACAAG
>JBBCBB010088185.1:0-16499 GCA_037177235.1 Aquilaria malaccensis
TAAAAGGTTTTTCAACCCTTTTATTGACTCGAGGAAAGTAGGGAACACGATGATGCTTCCCTAGTTGACACGACTCAAAATCTAAATTAGAGGCTGAAACTAAATCAGGAACAAGCTTCTTGAGATTTGCTAAAGATGGATGCCCCAAATGACTATGAACTAATTGAGGTGAGACCGATGTATGACAAGCAACTGATGACTGTAGTCCATCGAAGTAGTACATTCCATTCGATTCATGCCCTTCTCCAATCGTCTTCTTGCTCCTCAAATCCTGGATAATGACATGATGAAAGAAGAAACAAATTGAGCAATTTAGTTGTTTGGTTAGCTTACTTATAGACATAAGGTTGAAAGGAAAATTTGGAACGAATAAAGTAGATGGTAAAGTGAGAGAGTGACAAGGATGGGTGGGTCCAACACCTTTAATGGTGGTGGTAGATCCATCTGCAATGGTGAGTTTATTATGAGATACTGGTAAAGAGGAAATATGGTCAAAATTGGTTATTTTACCTAAAATGTGGTCAGTGGCACCAGAATCCAATACCCAGAGTTGATTTCTAGGAAGGCTAGAGGAATAACAGGCTGTTGGGTTACCTTGATGAATAACAGAAGACATAGAAAAAGTGGAAGCCTGCTGTGTGAACTGATATTGCAGGTACTTAGTATACTCTTCTTGAGATATCGTGACAGACTACTGTGGGGCTGTAACTGAGGATGACTCCTCATGTGATGCAAAATGTGCTGTTCGCAGAGCTGGGTACTTATCCCAACAAGTCTCCTCATGTCCATCTCTATCACAATGTGTGCAGTGCAACCGTGAACCTCTACCACGTCCACCTCTACTGCCACGACCACCACGACTTCTGCATCCTCCACGACCACCTCCACGACCTCCCTTTGCTTGTCGACTGGGCTGTATTGCAAGGGCAGATCGGTCAGAACTATTGCTTGCTGAGCTTTCCTTTATCATAGTGTGAGAAAGCCTACCGAAAACTTCAGGTAATGAAGGAATTTCTATTCCGCCAAGAATCTGGGACTGAATTGGTTCAAATTTAGGTTTTAGCCCTGCCAAAAATGTCATAAGCACCAACTGCTCTCTCTAACGTTGCATCTCCTTGATATCAGGGGTAATAGGAAGCAAAGAATTCATTCTTCCAATGCATGTTTCACCTTTGCAAAATATTCAAGAAGACTGCCTTCCTGTTTGGACTAAAACACTTTAACAGAAACCTCATATATACAAAGGATATTACTGGAATATAAAAGCTTAGCATACTCCCATGCTTGCTTACAGTTTCGAACATGAGAAAATAGAGATGAAATTTCAGCTTCCATTGAATAAAAATGAATATGGAGCAATTGTGCATCATCAGCTTTCCAACTCTCGAATGCTTGAGGATCATAGATGAGACATCTTTCTTTGACCTGTAAAATACAACTCCCATATTCCTAGCCTAGAATGAGTAGTTATTACCATTCAAACACTGTTTGGCAATCCATAAATTACTGAACTGTGTGGGGGTGCCTGCTGGTGGGACAATGACCGGTAGAGAACTCCCTTGAGGACTTTTGTCATCAGGTCCTGACACGTTTCTGATTACTAATGACTGTCAGTATCAGAAACTAATAGAAAACTGGGCTGATGATGTACCGACTGACTGAAAATGACTGAAGAATAAAGAAACTCAACTTCTGGTCATAATTAATGTAAACGAAGACCCAAAACTTGTTTAGGATAGAAAACCAATTAGACCCATTGAACCGCCGTTGCTAGAGGTCGCCGGACAGCGGCATGTGACTCTCATGCTCCGGCACGCGGGTGGTTTTCCGGGTGCCTCCTGAGTGTCTCTGTATTGTTGGTTTTTGATTTGGCTAGGTGGTTGCGGGTTTTCTGAAAAGGGTAGCGGCTAACGGAAAGTTGCAGAAGGTGGTTTGGGTGAAGGAGTGGCTGTGGAAGGTGCTGAGATTAGGTTATGGTTCTGATACCATCTTAAAGAATAATAGGAGGAGAAACTGAGGGCTTGATTATACAAGACCCTCACATGACCTTTATATAGTAGATGGGAGAGAAATATAAGGAAAGAAATCCCTACGAATAAAGAGAGAAATCCCTAGGAATAAAGAAAGAAATATTATCCTTCCTAAAATATAATATAACATTCCATAACAGGAAAGAAAGAATTAAAATTTTTATTCAAGCAAATGATTTTGAGCTTTGGAAATTAGTTGAAGAGGGGTTAAAAATTTTTTATATGAGATCATGTACTCTAAATGCTAGGGCAATGCATATTCTTTATTCCTCTATGAGTAATGAAACACTTGAATGTTTTTTAGGTTGCAATTCTGCTAATGAAATTTGGGAAAGATTTGGTTTAGTGGATTGAAAGGACAAGGGCAATAAAAATTGCATTGGTGACAAGAAAAGAAAGAAAAAGAAGAAGAAAAATAAAGTAGGATGCAATAAGAAGAATAAAAGATCCATGGTGGTGGCACGAAGTACTAGTGATTTATCCTCAAATCAAAATGAAAGTACTTCAACATCAAGTGATGGAGCGAACTTATGTCTCATGGAAAAAGAGGAAGATGAGGTAACAAGTACTTACTCTAATAATCTATTATCATCATCATCATCATCATCATGTTCATCTAGTTACTCATATGAAGAATTATTATATGCTTTTCATGAGCTTTTCAAAAACTCAAAAGGACTTGCCAAAAAGGTTGTTGAATTGAAGGTTTTTGAATTGAAGGTTTTAAATGCTTTTTTAACAAAAGAAATAAATGACTTAAAGAAGGAGAACTTGGATATTATCTTGTCATTGAGACAAGAAATAGATGAATTGAAAAAGGATAAATTTGATCTTAGTCAATCTTTATCTAAATTTGTCAAAGGTAAAGAAAAACTTGATTTATTGCTTGGTGCTCAAAAGGGAATATATGACAAAGAGGAAATTGGTTTTAATCCCTTAATGAAGGAAAGAAAATTTGGGAATAGATCTATTGATGCATCATCATCCTCATAAAGTAGTTCATTTGTAACATGCTATGGTTGTAGTAAAAAAAAGGCATTATTCATATGAATGCATGTTCAAAAGAGGAAAAGCTCCTTTTGAATACAAATTGGTGTGGGTTATTAAAGGAACCAAAATTATTGGAGCTAACTCTCATGGACCCAAAGAGATTTGAGTTCCGAAGATCAAAGTTTAAGATTTATTGTAGAGTGCTAAAGCATGAAGCAAAAATTACAAGCATATACATGAAGCTCTATATACAAAGAAATTGGAGATTTGAAGTTCAATGGCAAATGCTTGAGATAAAGTTCATTTGTGGTAACATTATTGATTTTCTTTGGTTAATGGTAATTATTGATGCATTGAGCTATTTGGTTATGCTATGTTGCTTATTAGTATATATAAGTTATTCATTATTCTTGGAAGATATGTGATATGGTTTATGATCATTATGATGATTGTAGATTTGTTTCAATATTTTGATGATATGATTTTGTATGGAAAATATTATGTTGCTAGCTTATTAGTTGATATTTGGCTATTTTTCTTGATCTAGAAAGGGGGAGAATTTTTTTTCATATGCTTGGACTAAAGAGGAGTATGTTTTCTTGTAAAATTATCTTAAAGTTCGTATGCCTTGATTAAGGGGGAGCTTGTTGCTTGTTGTGGTAATTTCTCTAAAGAATTTTGCATGATTCATTTTGATTACCCATATGTCTGTTTGATTATGACAAAAAGGGGGAAAGATAGAATTAGAGAATCAATGTTCATGCTTGTCATTTAGATATTATATATATTTTTTGAAAGGTTGTTTGGTCATCATCAAAATGGGGGAGATTGTTGGATTTGTTCCATTCATAGCTCAAATTTATTTGATTTTGATGATAACAAAAAAGATTTGTTTTATTTGTTTCAAAGCTCTACCTAAACATTTATACATTGGTCTCTTGTTAATAAAGTTTTGATTTTTGGAAGGAAAATTGTTTCTTAAGTTTATTTAAATTATTTATGGTGATTCAAGCATTGCTTGTGAAGGAAGTGTTTTTTGTGAAAAATTTATTGAAGTTTGGAAGTTTGGAAGTGAGAAAAACTTGGAGCTACAGTTTCAACAAGGTGAAAATATTTCAATGTGTTGAAACTGGAGCATTTTTTCAAACTCGAGATCAATTTAGTTATGGAATAGAAAAACACTACAGTGAAATGTTTTCAACCAAGAGAAACTAGAGTAGTTTTTCATGTTTGAGTCATTCTTGACTCTGGAACAGAAAAACACTCAAGTGAAAAATTTTCAACCAGGTGAAGTGTTGATTCCAGACTTGCACTTAAATCTCCAATTGAAAAATATTTGAAATTTTTTTTTAAAATCATGCCAACTCAGCTAGCCACATAGACAATGTGCTGACATGTCTTTAATGAGAAATATAGCCATTGGAGTTCAAACCTTCGGTGACGATACAAGACTGGAATTTCAACCGAGTGAAAATTTTTCACACAGGTGAAACTGGGCGACAGAAGCAACTTCCTGTCAAATTTGAGAGCAACAGTCACATGCGTTCTTGAAGAATTTTCTCACCTTCCCAACGGCTCTTTAACATCTTTTTGGTTCTCAAATGAGTATAAATACATGGAGAAACACCTTGGAAATAACTCTTGGCCATTAAAAGTCAAAATTCATCATCAAATCTAAGAGAAAGAGCTTACCTTGAGAAAACCATTAGTGTTCCTGTACTTTCACTTGTATATCTAGCAAAGAGTGCTATTGTGTGAGCTTGTGAGTTTAAAAACACTTTAAACCTTATAATCTCTTGTGTAAGGAGTTGTTTCTAGTGATCCTTGAAGAAAACTAGGGAGTGATTTCTATTTAGCTTTGGAGAAAACTAGTGTTTGGTTGGGTATGAACCTTGAATAAAACATCATTGTATTCTTGATCAAGAGATAGTGGAAGAACTCTCAAGTGGGCAAGCTTGAGGAGAGGACGTAGGCTAAGGCTAGTGAAGTTGAACCTTTATAAATCCCCGTGCACTATTTCCTTGTCTCTTTTTACATTTTGCTTTATATTTTCCTTCTACTTGCTTAATTTGTTCTTGATTTTTGGTTCAGTAAATTTAGTTGTAAAATTTGATTTCGCTAAAATTTTTAAAGCAACCAATTCACCCTCTTTTAGTTGCACTTGGACTAACACTATTTAAGAGTAGCTTTTAACTTTTATCTTCAACATTTTCATATCAATCATTAAATAAATTATTTAAAATTCTAACACCAATAACAAAAATTGTTCTCAAATAGGTCCAAATTATTAAATAAAAAAGACAAAGTACAAATGCTGTGATTTTTTCATTCACCAATACAAATGGACATATTTAAAGAAAAAAAGGACAAAGTGCAAATGCTGTGATTTTTTTTGTTCACCAATACAAATGGGCATATTTTAAAAACAACTCACAAAAGAACAATAACTCTATATACGAACCAGAGAGGTGGCATTTGTACTTTTGCCTTCCCTCTTTTATCATGAATAATATGGAGCCCATTTTGCCCGTTTTGCTTTTCTGTATCTTCATATTCATCTTGGATCAATTTCCCTAGGAAAACCTCAATTAGTTCATTTTGTTGGCTTTAGATATGGAACAGATACATGAAGAATAGGCATAACAAAAGCTTAAACTTCATAGAGCATAGTTATAAAGGCAAATCTATCACACAATTTATCAACAAAACTGGAAAACTGAAAAAAAATGAGCCATGATCCAAGAAGCCCCAATAGAAAGAAACAACTACAAATATAAAAGCTCAGCCTCTGAGGCAGAATTGATTAAAACACTCACCATCTGCTATAGACGAACAAAAGCTCAGTAAGAGAAACCACCCAACATACGGAACCAACTTTTCCATGAAGAAAGCCCAACACCAAACGAATTAAACCATCAACCATTAAAACAATTCTAACCAGAATGGCAGCGGTCAAAATGCTCAAAAACAGAATGGCAAAAGGCAAAACTCAAGCACCCTCATAATAGGAAAACAGCGTCGTTCCCATCCTATTGAAATCAAGGCATCCAAAGCCCAAACATGATCAAATACAGTTCAAAACCAGATATCTGACAAACCCAAACACAACCAATTCACCTGAAAAAATCCACAAACTAGGTAGGTTGAACCAGCCCACTACTCTAGCACTATTCATATTTAGTTATAATCTATTAATAGATATGAAAGTAGGAAGAATAGCAATATCGTCAAGTGAAACCTCAACACTTTTTCGGTTCAATTGTTAGATACATGCCATTTGTACTTTTAGGTACTTTCTCCCTATTTTAACCCTATTGTTGGTCACATGTAACATACATATGCAGAGATTTATTATCACTCAGGTAGTTAAAAGTCAGTTTCGGAGCCTGTCGCACTACTTTAATACGTGGCAGCGTGATTACACACCTGATTCTTCGAATTTCCAATTTAATCCTTTTTTTTTTTTACCCAACACGATTTTTTAGGCCCTGTTTTACGGAAATATCATAATAACTACTCCACTATACACTACTTCAGTACCAATAAACAAACCATAATAATATCAGTCTACCCATAAACTTAAGTTTTTGTCGTCTTCATTGTAGGAATCAATTTCTAGGTACGCAAAAGGATTATTCACTATTTAACCACAGCAGGTAACAATTATGCTGACAATTCAGTTCAATACTCAGTTATACTTCACAGTTAACCCTATTTACTGGATTTATACACTACATGCTTACTCCTATACTTACTCCTAATTTTGCAAAGTGGACAGGGAAGTTTGTCACTAGTGTCTTTCCCACAACACTATTCCAGTTTTACAAGTTGACACTACCAGGTTCCTCCTAACTGTTTATTCTTTGAAATCTGGAAAACTACATGCTTGGTATTACTGCTTCTGTCATCGTACAGCATTTGTGTCATTTCTTTACTACATATGTGTGATGTGAAACTTAGATCCTATGTCATATTGTTTGTATGAATAACATAAACTTAGATGTGATGTCACGATGTTTGTATGAATAACATAAACTTAGATGTGATGTCATGTTGTTTCTATGAATAGCCAACACTTTCTATCCAAAACTGTGGAATGTGGTTTAGTTTCTTTCTCATTCTATAAACCTTTCAAACAGTAAAAACTTAAAGAGTCATCACTCATTTTTTTAACCCTCTTTTACAATTTCATGGGAAAAAGTTACTGGACTAGACCTTTTTCTTCACTGCCATTTTAATCAAACCCTACTGTCTTATTCCTTTTTCTTCTAAGAAAAAAACTTCCTTATATATTCTGTTCTCATCTACCTATTTCACAAATTGACATTCACTGTGAAACACTTTTTTACCGTAGAATAGAAGTGATTTCAATTCCTTTTGTTCCTACCCTCACCGATGTACAACTGGGAAGCTGCCTGATGGCACCAACAACATTGTTAAGGTGAATGGTTCAATTACAAGGAAGCTCGAATTTGCTAAGGAATCCACATCTCGGGCTGCCATATCGACCCTTAAAGCTTTTTACAACTTTGATGTGGATGATATTAATCTTGATGTTGTGGTGGAGATGAAGGAGAACCTAACAAAGGCTAATTGGGAGATAGATGGACATAAGTATGAAATACAAGTGCAACAGTATAACAATCACTATACTAAAGCTTATTGGCTCGACCAAGTTCACGTGTTGGAGGCAGAGGTTGCTGCACGTAAGGCACAGCTTGATGTGGTGAATTCAGGAAAGGGGAGTACACCAGTTGGTGTGGAGACAGACCCAGAGGAGGATAATAAAGTAGATGACTAAGTTTCTATACTTAGTCATGACTGTCTTCCTTTTTTTAACAGAATGTTTATTTTCATTTAAGTTTAATTTCCCTTAACTGGCATCTCGGACATATGTTTTTTGGCCCTAACTATTAGCGTTTCAACTTCAATGTCATTCCTCTTTTTCCTATCCTTCTAATTCTAAAACTGTGACCTTTCTATAAACCATTGTTACCAATTTCACAAACTGAACCACATTTCACTCTTCCTAGTCATTTACGTTTAGTAACAATAATGACTAAAAATTAACCTACCTTTGGTTTTATTGACATGCTTCCCAATGTCTTCCTCACTACTTATGATGCATAATTACTGATTTTAATAGGGAAACAATTTGAATCACATACATGTGATGTGTGAAGGAATTAGAATATGGATACTGTTAGGAGTAAATATTACGTAAATCAAAGTTTTTAGAGTGAAGCAAAAAAAAATTATTGTGAACGACCTAGGGCACATATCTGAACTGAAATGTCTCTAAGTTTGAAAGATGTACGAACATGGGTTAAAAACTTGGTTGAAAGTACTGTTAGGCCTAATTGGCACAATTTGGCTAAACAATTTATGTTCGGACTACTTAAACAGAATTAACTAGGCCTCGAATCGAGTAATGCGGGAGGGCTATGGATTAGTGCATGGTTAAATTCTGGGCCTACTTAGACTATTGGCCTTAAAAAATTAAGTTCGGTTTACCAGAAAAAACAGAAATGGGCTTCAGCCTATTTATTGCTAAAGGGAAAATGGATTAAGTGCAGGGTTAAAAAAGGTATTTAAAAAAATAATAAGGGTATAAAGGGAAAAAAATTATTACCTGGTAACCATAAGTCTTCTAACTTCATCGCCATAAATAACAACCGGGAGACTACTCGCTGCCGCCATTATCTTCATCGAACAAACAAGCCCATTCTTCCCCATGAGAATTTCTTCGGTCAAGGAAATTCGATGACCAAAATGGAGAGAACAAAATCATAGGAAATAGAGCTTCTGTCAGTATTTCATCCAATTTCAAAGGCAATTTTAAACAAAATCAACATTCCTTTCAAAGTCTGTTAACATAAAGTTAGGGAATGGAAATATGCACCTCTAGAATTTGATGGCTGACGCGATCTCCGAATACTGAAAAGAAATCCTTTCCTCTAGATCTTCGATGGCCGATGCACCTCCACAGATAGATTTGCCGATGCACCTCTTAGCAGACACATTACACAGAGTGACAGAGAGGGAGAGGGAGAGGGAGAGCAAGCCAGAGAGAGAGATCGATACCAAGAGCTAGGCAAAGAGAAAGAAAAAGAAGAAGAAGAAGCTGAGGCGGCATCTTAGACATAGAGAAGATGTCGAGTAGAGAGAGAGAACGGAAGACATGAATACACAAATTGGAAGAAAATGCTACAATCTAGGGCAAAGCAGTAGTAAGTTTCCAATTTTGGGCTTCATAGTAGCCCATTAGCCATAAAACCTTTTGGGCTTTCTACCTCTTTGTTCCCCGCCCAATAATTCTTCTAAATTGTGAGTTTTTTTTTTTTTTTTTTGCATCGTTAAGGACTAGATTGATTGTTTTTTAAGGTCAGTCCACTTTTTTCCAGGCGGATCACATCCTGAGGGCCGGTCTTGCCATTTTTCTAGTTTAGCCCTCATTGTGGTTAAATGCCTTTTTTGTCCCAGAATTTGTCACCTTTACCATATAAGTCACTAAATTCGACATGTGTTACGTTTTGGTCCCCAAACTTAATTACTGCTTAATATTCTTTCTATTTGCTGTATTACTCCCCAAACTTTTTTCTTGTTTTTTAATGTACATTTTATATAAAAAAATAAATTAAACACAATTTTCCTATTTCCATCATATCTTTTCATTATTCATAATTAAGTTTTGTATTATGAGTTATTTAATTCAAAAGGTTTATGATTTAATACATTAATTTCATCCATAACTGTTAAAATAGAAAGTGAACTTTTCTAAATAAAGTTCCTACCAATATTACAAAATTGGAATTTGAGTTCATAACAGAAATCTTTTAGTTAATTCTCATTTAACAAGGAAAAAATTTCCATCACTTTTAAACATGTACAATCCTATTAATATTACAAAATTGGAATTTGAGTTCATAATAGAAATTTTTTAGTTAATTCTTATTTAACAAGGAAAAAAAGTCCATCACTTTTAAACATGTACAATCCTTTTTTTTTTTTTATCGTGACTACTCATTTACATGTTAAGAAAATATCATAAAAAAAACTTAACTCAACATTAAGTTAAAGTAAAATTTTAATTAACATTTATTGTAATAGTAAATGGTAAATTTATCAAAACAAATTGCCTACCAATATTAACACTATTATATACTAAAACAAATGCATAGACATCTTCTTTGTCCTTCCAAGGGCCATAATTTAATTTTCAGTTCCTTTTCACTTTGTATATGTTATTTAATTTGTTTGCCACAAACTTGAAATATGTATAACAAATTACTTTTATTATCATTAAATTAAGTTCTTATCATCATTACTTCACATAAATTTTTTTGACGAACTATTGTTTTCCACTGTGCAGTGCTAATTGTTAACCATGATTCGATTACCTACCGAGCTTATTACTTTGATTCTCTCTAAGGTTTTAATTGACTGAACCCGGGAGTCCACTAATTTGGCCACTGTCCACCCCTCTTTCGCCTTAGTGTTCACTATCCCAGCCATTTTCACCACTCTAGATGTCTCATCTATCATCTGGGACTGGTCCCCCATTATGCCCTCTCCTATGTTCAATCAATTGAAGGATTTTGGCCATTTGATTGCTATTTTCCTTTATGGGGTTATGAGTTATTTCAAGTTTGGAGACTTTGATGAGGGACTTCACCACATTAATAATGCAGCTCTACATGGCTTCCTTGTCGCAAAATATATTTACGATATCCTAGCTGGAGTTCGTGGCCAGTTATATATGAAAGAAAGCATTCAATATTTCAAGAAAATTAAAGATGAAGAGGGAAGTTATTGGGGTAGGCGTATTAAGGAGCTTTGACATGAAGCTGATTACATAATTGGAGCAATCATTCAAAGGTGGCCCAAAAAAAAGTGTCATGCCTACATTGAAACTGTTGACCCACAATTTTGCCGTTATAACTGTGGCATGTGTGTTTATTGCATTTTGACAACTCCCCGCCTCAATAATTGGACTGAGAGTTATTATGACGTTGATGATGCTAGGTTATGTGATGAGTGTGTCATGGATGATAAGCTTCGTTCTTTGGTTCTGGATCTTCACTTTCCCTTTACTAATTTTATGTGTTTGTCATTTACGGATTTTACTTCTGTTCTGGTACTTGACATTCTCTTGGTAATTAAGTTGTTTGACTTTTATCTTCTACATTATTCCATTTCATCTATATCTCTTCAATATGCATTCTTTTGTTCATTACTCCAAGATGTTATAAGAGGTGACTAATAGTAAAAATGACTTATACGACCTACATTTCATTATTATTTCTTAAAAACATGTATTCTCACATTCGAAGATCTCTTCGAATCTAGCAGCGTCGTGAAGTTCGTCATCAGGGTGACCCTGTTCCATCTCCATCTCCTTGTGCTCTTCTTATTGATGCCTCACTTATACAAAATCAGTCTTATAATACTATTCTATCTGAAGCTCTTCCACCACCTACACGTACTTTGTCTGATATAACAAACCTAACCAACCCATAGAATGCATCCTCTTGTGTTAAATATTCCACACAATACCCATACCGTTCCTGTCACACCTCCTTCATCAACAGCCCATTGTAGTCAAAGAACTTTTGAAGTTAGTGGGAGTTCTTCGACAGTAGCTCAACACTCCAAGAGGCAAAGAATAATGTCCTCTACCTCTATACCTATATCGATGGTATCCATACCAGATATATCAACAACTACTGCAGGTATACTTCTAATTTAAAGAACATTTTTTGTTCCTTATGTTCAATAATTTTCCAGTCCCACACCTTCTATTACTAATTTATAATTCGTTTTCTTATAGACACCCTATTAGAAACTTACTCTTCCCAGCCTACTTATAAGAACCAACAGTTAGGAAGCACTGAGCATCAAAGTACGCTGTCTTATCTTCTTGTACTTACCATACAACCATACATGTCTATCATGTTCCCTACATTTCTTCTCATCCCAAGAACATGTTTCCAATATGAGGACCTAGGACACCCGACTTACATTTGTTCTCACTGTGGTGCCATTATGTGGTATGAAGAGAGAAGCAATAAATCACATAACACAACGAATCCTGAATTCTCTTTGTGTTGCCAAAAAGGGAAGGTTTCTATCCCTCATTCCCATCCTCCACCCGAGTTTCTTCGTAGACTATTTTACTAGAATGGAGATGAGTTGTCAAGGTACTTTAGGAGGCACATTCGTGAAATCAATTCTAGATTTTTTTTTCACTTCAACGGGTGCATATGTTGATTCAAGCACACATGATGGGCAAGGCCAACCGACTTTAGGACTTATGGTATGAACTATCATCATATAGGCTCACTATACCCTAGCAATTGAGATCATCCTTGATTTGCACAGCTCTATATGTATGATATGGAAAATGAAACATACAACCGTATCATGAGTTTTGGTGATGGCAACTACACTAAGTATGATGAGACGATTATTAATGGTCTTATTCATTTATTTGATAAGCATAATCAGTTGGTTAGGTTCTTTCATATGGCCAGGGATAGATTCACTGATACAACATTGCCTCCTGTAAGGATACGGCTCCTCAGTTCTTGGAATCAAGATCAAAGATATAATTTACCAACATTAAATGAGGTTGCTGGGCTTTTTGTTGGGATTGATGAGGACTCGTGCAACCATCAAGATATACTGGTTTACCCATCGAGATATAATTTACCAACATCAAATGAGGTTGCTGGGCTTTTTGTTGGGATTGTTGGGCTTTTTTCACCTAAAATGTTGCGCCTTACACTTCCCATTATTCTTAGTGTATGGAGAGGATGGATACCATTTAGAGATTTGCTATGTCACCTCCAATGGTGACTTTGCTCCATCTGGGACAGTTACTCTGAGGGAGTTTAATGCCTTCCATTTCCAGCAACATCATTTTGTTGACTCTTTCATACTTAAGGGTGTTGACTGTTCTAGGAGTATGTAGTTGATGCCTACTATGTCACCCTTGAGTCACATTTTAGGTGGCTCAGGAGGCATAAAAATCGGTTCCGTGCAGAGTTACTTTGTGGCCTACAGGATGCGGTGAATAGAGGTGGCACAGATGCATCTTATATGGAAAATGAACCATTCTACCATCTTCATTTGTTGGTGGTCCAAGATACATGATTCAGAATTATCAAGATTGCATGGCATTATGTCGTGTCATGGGTTATTCTGATTTATTCATTACCTTCACCTGTAACCCAAAATGGCCTGAAATTACTCACTTCCTTGATCTCATTCCAAGCCAACCCTTAATGATCTGAGATAATTGATCGTGTTTTTATTATGAAACTTCAACAGTTTCGTAATGATCTCATTAAAGGAAAACACTTTGGATGTGTCATTACAGGTAGTTCACTTTCATTCACTTTTTATATCCTCTCCCTTATATGGATACGACATTTAAAATTATCGCTTATTGTAAATGTTTTGCCTTCAGACATTTACATAGTTGAATTTCAAAAACATGGTCTCTTTCATGCACACATAGCTTTGTTCCTCCACCTAGATGATAAACTAAACACTCCATAGAAGATCGACTGTTTCATATCTGCAGAGTTCCTAGATAAACAAAAAGACCCCATAGGGTTTTCTGCTGTAGTTTGACACATGGTTCATAAGCCATATGGGGCAGCTAACCCTCGCTGCTCGTGCATGCGTAATAATACATGTCCAAAACAATACCCACGGTTATTTCAGAGTGAGACAACCATAAATCAAGATGGATTCCCTAAATATAGACGGAGGAGAAATAACCATGTTGTAACTATTAAAGGGGTCCTGTTGGATAACCGTTGGGTCTTACCTCATAATTTGGACTTGGTCGTTAAGTACAATGTCATGTGAATGTAGAGTTGACAAACAAAGACATGTGCATAAAATACTTATGCAAATTTGTCTGCAAAGGACCAGATATGTCAACTGTTGTCTTTAAACGCGGTCGAAGAAGTGATGGACGTACAAATGCATCAAATGTAAATGATCATGATGAAATTAAGCACTATATGGACTGTACATTTATTTTTGTCTGTGAGGCCCACTGGCATATCTTTGGGCTCTTTATCCATGAACATCAACCTTCCATTGAAAGGCTATCTTTCCATTTACTAGGTGAGTAGAACATTGTTTATGTTGAGAGTGATCACCTTCAAGATGTTGTGCGTGCTCATGAAGAAAGTATGACAAAATTTAAGGCCTAGATGCATTGTAATTCACATGATGATTTTGCTAGAACAATGACGTATGTGTAGTTCCCCAAATGGTTTGTATGGCATAGGCAGACAAAAAAGTGGAAACGTCAAAGGGGTTGTAGGGTTGGAAGATTATATTTTGTTCACCCTACAGCAAGAGAGAAATTTTACCTTCATATGCTCCTGAATGTGGTTAAGGGGCCATCGTCATACATACAAATTAGGACTATTAATAGAGTTCAGTATGATAGTTATAAAGATGCTTGTTCTGCTTTAGGTCTTTCAGAAGGTGATTGTGTCAGGACACTACCTCAATGCTTGGCCCATGCCAAAAATGTAAGAAAAATACATTAAACAATGAGGGACTTAAGTGAAAATGATGAAGGTTCTAAGTGGGCATTGGTAATATCATGGGTAGGCTTACCTGAGCTTATCGGGTTCAAAAGTGTACATTTAGATGGCCTAAGCTACTAATGGCGAGAAACAAAGTTTAAGGGCCAAATTGAATCTTCTTTTGGGTGTTAAAAATGATACTAGAATGCCTATAAGGATCTTATTAGGCCATGCAAAATTGTGTAAGCCGAGAATGGCATTAGACCCAATTTATGTGTACATGTGGCACATGGCCGGTTAATGTATGCTTCCATTTACCCGAAAGTCCTAATTTTGGGTAAAACCTTCATTTTGCAAGTCCAAATCATGTTCTTGGTGTTCCTGGTGTTTAAGTCTCGGGTTCATGCCAAATTATTGCTGATTAAAGCTTAAACTAGATAATTAAGCTCAACATTGGTGTTCTCGGCCTTAGGCGATGTTGTGATTGAATTTTCAAAAGGAGTCTTGGAGATTCAAGTTGGCCAAGAGTTCTAAAGCAGGAATTGGTAAGGATTACGGTTCACTACTTGATTTTGGTATTGTTCCATGTTCAAGTTAGTGATTAGGCTTCTAAATGATGGTAAATTGAGCTATATGATCTTAGAATGCTATATGGGGCTTATGTGCTTACCTTCGGATTTGTGTGAATTGTGACTAGCTAGTTATTAATGGCAGAGTTCATTATAGGAAGGCCAACCTATATTTGAACTTAGAGCTCTAGTGGAATGGATGGTTATATGTGAAGCTTGATGGAAATTATGGATGTGCTTGCTAGTTTGGCTTCGGCCTAGAAGGATATTGGGTTGTGGTGTGTGAGTTGTGTGCTTGGTTGCTTGGTTGTGCTTGCTAACATCTCTTAGTTGTAGTTGTTATGAATATATGCTATTGTACATGTGGTTTTGGTGTTTTCTTGTCTTTCTTGTAGGTAAAGAAATGCTAATGGGAGGTTAAGCCTTCGAGCTTAACTAAATAAGCCCTTAGAGATATAATAATCCTTATTGAATTGTGTAAACTCATGCCCCTTATTGTATATGTTTCAGGAAAAGACCTTGAGCTTGATTGAGTTGTGTAGTTGCTTGTGTACTAAGTTGTACACAATTTGCCAAGGTATGTGTTATGACCGAAATCTTGGCTTTAGAATTACATTGTGCAAGTCTTGTGTTTGATGCATAAACTCATGTGTTTGAGTTTGCAGGTTTGTGTAGATTTGTGGGACAAGTCTAGGGTCAATGGATGTGTGATCATGGGCTTTAGTAGGATGGTTTGCACTTATGGGTATGGGCATGGTTGTAGATGTCTTCCTACAAGCTTTAGTTTTGTATTGTGCACTTAAGGTAGCTCTCGGGCACCACCGGTAGTTTGGGTATGTAATGCATAACTTTTGGCTATTTGGATTTTGAGTACTCTTGGTATGATTCCAAGTAGGTAGTACTTGTGTGGAGGTTATTTTGTGTGTATATATAGCCTCCGTTGAACCATGGATCTATTATGTAAATGTTATGGATGAATGAGATGCCAAGTTATGCTATTAGCATTTGGTACAGGAAAGTTTGGACCATAATGTGCTAAACCCCATTTGGTTCTTGTTAGGCCAAATGTGCATATGACTTGAAAAGTGTGTTTTTAAACTTGAGATGAGATGGGCTTCTTGGTTGCCATGCATTTGGATAGCACACTTGATGAGTACACACCCGAGACACTTAACCATACAAGTGTATATGCCTTGCCTTGTGTTGCAAGTAATCTTATAAGCCTTGCCTTGTAATGCAAGAATTGACTAAAAGTTACCTAATTAGCCTCCTGGGGCACGAACAATGAAAAGGAAGTATTGCTGAGACCTAAGCTTACTCATAAAACACATAAGTTCAAAAGTTTAATAAAGTTG
>JBBCBB010088206.1:0-16499 GCA_037177235.1 Aquilaria malaccensis
CCCCACTTTTCTTTATTTATTTAGTTTTCCTGTAATTTACTTTATGCAATTTTATTTTTTATGTGGATGATTAAACTTATTTCACTTTTTTCACTTTTAGCCGTAAAAAGATAATAAATAATAAATAAAAAAGAGTTTTTTTATGTGAACAATTCACCTTATCTCACTTATTTTTAGGGCTAATCAAGAATCTATTTTTATTTTATACAACAAAGGCCCCATCCTTTATTATTTTGGAACACATATATTCTTATTTCTTTTAAAATAACAAAAAAATAACTTTTTGGTTCCTTCAACAAATAAATAAAAAAAAGTCATAACCAAATGATTCCACAAAAAAAAAACAAAAAAAAAATTAAATTCTTTTTCAGTATATTTTAGACTTATCAATTAGATGTATATTTTTAGACTTATAAATTAGACAATTACTTTTAAAAAAAAATCTTTCATCAAATAAAAAAAAACAAAGACAAAAAAAAAAGAAATAAAATAAATAAATATATATAATATTTTTTAAAAAAAAATTAATTAACATTAAGATCTTTAAAAATAAAAAAATTTAAAAAAAAATTATGACAAAATTAATAATTAATTTCATAAATTAAAAATTAAAAATTAAAATTAATTTTCATATCAGGGTGATCCGATGGGATCCATGGTTTGGAAAAATATAAAATTTTAAAATGAATAAAATTAAGTATCAGGATAAAAATCCATATTCGGATAATTCGGCAGAATTTATGATATGGATTAGTAATTAATTAAAATATTTAAAAAAAACTAAGTTTTATTTAAACTCCGTATCCAGGTGATTCATTAGAATCCATGGTTCGGAAATTTCGAGTTTATTATAAAATTATACAAATTAATCACCAAGATTTTTAAAAATCCATATTAATTTAAAAATCCACAAATGAATGATTCAGTTAAAATTTCTGATTTTGAAAATTAACTGAAATTATTTAAAAGCAAGCAAAACAAAATTGGAATCAACTAAGGTACCAATTTTGGGCGTTAAAATAGAGTTATTTTAACGTAACCGTACTCCCGAACCCGCGAACTCTCGTAGACTATTTTTAGGTGTCCAATCGACCTGAGCGAAAACCGATTGGTGGCGACTCCCGAAAACGCGCACGTTGCCACACATAATCTGGCAAGAACCTTAACATAATGCTCTCGGCACCCTAGCCCTTTTATAGCACCTAGGTTCCCTTGGCTCCAAGCCATCACCTAGGGCTTTTCTCCCTTAATAAAACCTAGAAGTCAACATAGAATTCTAGAGAACAATATATGTGAACCCTTACCAAAAAATTTAGTGCTGGACATACAATCTTGGCTCAATTTTGACAAACCTTCAACACCTTATAGCCAAAGCAAGCCTTATCCATGAATCTTCACTTAGAATCACACCTCTTTCTCTATAAAACTCTTAGGTCACAAAAATGAAAGCTTGGTTCATGTCTCTATCTGACAGCCACCAAAATTTCTTAGAAGGCAGCTCATACCCAGCCAAGAGGTCGAAAAGGTGGAAGGGCTCAAATTCGGCCATGGAAAGTGTATGTTTTTTTGTCCTAAGCTCCTAATTGAGGTGTTTAACTTATAGCTTGCAAAATTAACAAGCTCTCACCAAATTTTAGTCCATTTCTAGCACCCATTTTGGGTTCAAATTTAGACAATTAACTCATCCAATTTAAACATAAACCAAAGGCACCTTAAGTGCACCCTTGTCCACCTGATAGTGCACTTTGCTTTCTTTTACCTTTCTTGGCCATTTTTCCTAGTTTGCCCCATCCTGGGCCTCATTTTTAGTCTAGGCATCTAAGCCCCTCAAGTTATTTAAAAGGTAATACTACCTTAAAGCTCCCATATACATATACACATCAATGTGCACACTAGCACCACTAGTGCCTCTTTTTCTTATACCTGATTAAATCATCTTATTTTTCCATGCCTCCCTTAACATTTTACTCTTATTTTTGTTTACCCTTATTTTTGTTGGCATGTAAGTTATTTTATGCATAGCCCATGGCCTATATAAGTCTTAGGCATGACAACCCTGATGTGAATAAGATGTACCCTGATCTTAAAACTTATTTTTGGTTCCCAAGGTTTAAGAGGGACATATAGGAGTATATGTCTAGGTGCCTTACCTGTCAAATGATGAAGGCATAATACCAAAAGCGAGTAGGAATGTTGTGAAGTCTACCCCCTAGGAAAGAAAATGGGGATCCATTTCCATAAACTTTTGTATAAGGTTACCCAACATAAGAAGTCATCATGATTCAATTTGGGTGGTGGTGGATAGATTGAAAAAGTTAGCATACTTTATCCTCATTAAGATTACTTATAGCATGAAGAAGTTGGCCCAATTGTATATTCAGAAAATAGTGAGATTCCATGGAATTGCATGTTAGATTATATTTGATAGAGATCCCTATTTTGTCTTGAGGATATGGAATGCCTTTAAAAAAACTTTGGGTTTCACTATGAGCCTAAGTACTGTTTATCACCCTGCTATGCTCTAGTTCACCTAGATCCTTTCAAGCTTCAATGATACACCAAACAATTTTAGAACTAAATCAAGAAAGTAAGTAATTCAAGAAAAGGAAGATAAGGAAGAAAATTGAGCAAAGGTAGGAATAAAATTGAAGAGAGTAGAAGAAATAGAAGGATAAGAAAGCACAAAATGCCAAAGAGTTTAAAAAGAACAAAGAAAAGGATAAATTGCATAAGCAATCTTGTAATTGTATTTCTTGATGAATGATGCACCATACTAAGCCTATTTATTGTGTTTTCAAGTCCCCTTGTATGGTTTTACAAGTGTGAAAGTAGTAGAAGTTTTATTGCACACACATGTTCTAAACCACTTAGAAGTTGTATCACTAACATACATAAACACCTAAAAAACACACAAATCAAAATCTAAACTGTGTATAAACTATGTGCCTTGTTTAAAAAATGGAAAAATTAAACATAACATGCAAAAGAAATCCAAGGAAAAAGGTGTTCATGAGGATTGCACGCCAAAACTTACTCCTCTAACTACATGGGACTGCAAGGCTTCCACCATATGTGCATAACATTATTAAGAAGACATTCCTGGAGTGTTGGATGCCCACACACCTAGATTGCACAAGAGGTTGACATAGAGTATGGTAGTGTTTCGCTAGTGCTCCCAGCAGGCTCTCAAGTGAGTTCCAGAATGTGCTTAACATATGCAGCCCCCAAATGCCTGAAATGCACTTGTATTAAGCTTTGTAATGTTGTTTGAACCTCTGTAATGCCCCTCCTAGTCATAAGACTTGGACTAACCACCAAGGGGTCCTTAGGTGCTCTTCAGGTTGCTCATTTGTTGCTTGCTTGGTTCACATCATACCCTCAAACCAATGAGCAAACTAAGCAGGTGATCCAGACCTTGGAGAATAGGTAAACAATTTGTGCCTACCTTTGATTGAATCTACCTATAAGAATAGCTATCAAAAAGCTATTAAGATGGCACTCTATGAAGCGTAATATGGGCGCATGAATGTAACATCTTATTTTTAGGTGGATAAGGTAGATTAAGCCATTGTTGCCCTAAATATCATTGCTAAAACTGTGACAAAGATTAAGTTGATCCCAGCAAGGATCACGACTGCCAATGTATGGATGAATGACATAGAGTTTGACGTAAAGGATAAGGTGCTCCTTAGGGTTTCCCCGCTACATAGACTGTCTAAGTTTGGCCAATGGAGTCCAAGGCATACTGGTCCTTTTAAAATGATTGAAGAGTGGGGAAAGTAGCTTACCAGTTGTCTTTGCCACAAAGTTTAGCCCATGCTCACAACATTTTCTATGGGAGCACTTTGCGGAAGTCTGTTCTGAACCACGAGCGAGTGTTACCCTTATCTGTCAATTTGATAGGGGAAGACCTAAGTTATGAAGAACACATCATTAAATTTCTTGACTATCAAGACAAGAAACTAAGAACAAAATGGATCCTAATGGCCAAGGTACTATGGTCTAACCATGGTGAAGAGGAGGCCACTTGTGAGACCAAGCAAGATATACATAAATAGTATAAAAAAGAGTTTGCTCGATTAAGTTAGAATTTGGGTGACCAACTTTTAAAACAATTTGAGGATTTGATAACTCTCCTGGTCCATGACTTGCTTTGAACAGGTAAGTACATTTAATTTTTAGTGTTTTTATTTAAACACCACAAATTAGTTTCTTATTGAGCAAGAAAAGCAATCTAAGTAAGTTTATATTGAGTTTCTAAGTGTGAAATGACACCAAAGGGCAAAAAGGAAAAAGTGATAATTTTAGCTTGAAATAGTGGCATGACCATACATTTTATGAAATTTGGGTCATGTAAGTGTTTTTAACTAAATAAGTTAAGGCCATAAGCTATCCTAGCCATTGGAACCAAGAATAAAAGTGAAATTACTAAAATGTACTAACTAAAAATTTGGGCTATTATGTCTTATTATGGCATAAAAGTAAAAGCTTGGGGCAAGAAAAATATTTACTTAGGATGAAGGGAGGAACAGTTAAGGAGAGAGTTAGTGACAAAAAAAAGTAAAACTTAGTTAAAAGTGGAGGAAATATATGGCTAAGGAAGATATATTGGGAGTATATGAAGATATTTGGACAAAACGAAACAACTATTCATCATCTTTCTCCTTTTTCCATTTTTGTATCTTCCCTTCTTCGATAACTTAACTTCATCATGTTTCCAAAATCCACAAAATTTAGAAAATATCTAATAGAGATCCCTATTTTATCACAGGGTTCTATAATGCCTTTCAAAAGACTATGGGTTCTATTGTGAGCCTAAGTACTACTTATCTCCCTCAGATCGATGGGTAAACTAAGTAGGTAATCTATGCCGGGGAGGAGATGTTGAGAAGTTGTGCGATTGAGTTTAGAGGTGATTGGGCCCAACACCTATAATTTATTGAATTTGCTTATAACAATAGCTATCAAGAAGCTATTAAGATTGTCATGCCCTAAACCACCCTTATCATGTGCATTTGCATGTCTCTGAAGAGGTTCATTAGCCTAGGTACCTTGGTAGGCCTATTAGGTGGCTTGAGAGATATGTACCAGGACACTTAGCCATTTTTCCATTTGGTTTCTTGATTTTAAGCAAAAAAACCGCAAAAATAATGTTGGCATCTTAATGGAGTCCATTTTGTGTCAAAATTCCCAGTTAAGCTAGTTTTACATTGAAATTAAAGGTAAAAATAGGTAGCAAACAATATACAAGCCTAAAAGTTTGATGCAGAACAAACCCTGGCGGGTGCACACTATCTCTACATAGGTATAGCTTTAGGCATGCCAATCACCCACCAGCATACATAGTTAAAATTTGCAATTTCTTTTTACATGAATTTTTGTACATCCTAAAATTCAATTACAAGCTTTCTTGGATACTATAAATAGACCAAAATGCAACTAGTTGCCATGCTAGCAACAAATGAATATGAGTAACTCATAATGTGCTTGGTCATATTAACATGGTGAGCACCAACTTGGTTACCAAAGTATTCATAACCAAGACATACCTAAAACTTATACTAAAAAAATAATAATAAGTAAACCACTCAATCCACTACTTCTTTTCCCAAAATGAAGAAAAATAGGGCGTGAGAGGTAATGCACTTAGCAAGGGCCCAAGCAGCACCTAGTGTGTACAATGTCATTAGACATTGATTTATTACAAAGGCATTATGCCTTTCTTGAGGCAAAACTAAAAATATGAGACAAGAAGACAAGCCATAAGATGTAGGACAATATGCTAAATAGTTTATATGGGGCAGCATATGGAACGAACAAGAAATGCACACAGGTAGAAACATGTCACACACACGGCTTAATAGCCTAAGAGCATTGCAAACATTTCCAAGTGCTAACTTCATTTATATTTTCTCGCCTAAGAATAGAAAGCTCTAGATCATGGAATGGGTTGGCCTTTCCTAAAACAAGATCCTAATGCTTGGCCTTAGCATAGTTTAGCTATAATTCACATAGTTGTCTTTGGCAACACCATAGCCCCTAGTAGCACTTACTTGACTTCCAGTCATCTCCTAAGGCACCTCCTTCCTCAAGAATGTTTATAATCAAGTTCGAATTGAAAGGAAAAGAGCATACTGAACATTTAACAACAATATAGCCCTTAGACACACAAGTACTTATATCCTTGTGCAACAAGCAAGCACCTCACCAAGCTGTGCTCCCTATTTTACCTATCTTCTTCACCCTTTTTCTTAGATACCTTCCCCTATTTGTTTCTAGTATTTTCCCAACTCAAAATGTAGGAAATGTGAAGGAAACCATGTTAAAATAGCTATGTAGCTCAGTGGGCAAAATGTTGATCGGTGGAAGGGCATCAAATGGCTCATTGGGCACAATCCCCTAAGTTAAGGTGCTTACTTTTATGATCCTTTTAAGCCTATTTTTCTCCCTTGTCAAACCCCAGGCCTTATTTTTTGTTTAGGCATTCAAGCCCCTCGACTTAACTGAATGATAATACTGACATTAACCTCTTATGTACATATGCACACGTTAGTGCACCATTTGGCACCCTTGTGCACCCAATGGTGCACCTTGGTTTTCTTTACCTTTAACAACTAGTTCCTCTTGGTTTATGCTCTATTTTCCACACCCACTTTTTCTTTTAATTCTGAAAACTAAGCCCTCCAATTTCCCCCTCATCAAAATCACACACCCCAAGTGCTCTAATCATTGTGTTTAGTCATGCATTTCTTCAACACGTATCTCATATCCCTTAACTTGTATGTTATTTTACTTATAGCCTAAAGCCTATACAAGTCATAGGCATGACAACCTTCCCCCCTTAATAAATTTGGTCCTCCAAATTTTTAAGTAATTTTTGGAACAACTGTGGAAATCTTTTATGCATTTTAGCTTTTGTTTCCCAGGTTGCCACCTCATTTGTATGATGAGTCCATTAGACCTTGACCATACTTATCCATTTACTTCTTAGCATTCTAGTGTCCCTGGCCAATATTGTCATAGGTTGCTCCTTATATGTAAGGTTTGGGGCCACAGGTACATTAGTTGCTGGAATCACTTGCCTCAGATCAGACTAGTATTTCTTCAGCATACATACATGAAAAGTATCATCTATATGTCCTAGTTCAGGTGGTAGATCCAACTTATAGGCCACATTTCCAACTCTTTCTATTATTTGGAATGGACCAATGTATCTTGGTGCCAATTTGCCTCTTTTTCCAAATCTTACTACCTCTTTCATTAGAGATACTTTCTGCAATACATAGTCTCCAATTTAGAACTCTAAGTCCCTCATGTTTTTCAAGTTACCATAGGCCTCTTGCCTATTGTTGGTAGCCTTGATCCTTTCTTTGATTACTTTGATCTTTACAATAGTATCATGGATCAAGTATGGTTCTATCTCTAACTTTATCTTCCAACTTATGCCAACAATGTGTAGCAATACATCTTCTTCCATACAAAGCTTCATAAGGCACCATTCTTATCACAGAGTGATAACTATTATTATAAGAGAATTCTATCAAAGGTAGAAGTTGATCCGACTCTTCATGGAAATCCAAGGCACAACACCTTAGCATGTCTTCAAAAACTTGAATGGTTCTTTCTGTTTGCCCATCTATTTGAGGATGATAGGAAAAACTTAGATTAAATTGAATGCTTAAAGCTTCATGTAAAGTTCTCAAAATTTTGGAAACAAACCTTGTGTCTCTATCAAAAAGTATGTGACAGCTGAAGTGCTATGGCCCTCAAAGATCTCCTGATCAGCTATCCGGAAACCACCCTCGGTAAGGCCTTAGCTCAACCTTGGGGCACATCATCGACACCACCCTCAGAAAAGTGACATGACCAATTTCGGGAAAAGGTGTCTTTCACCACCTTCGGATTTACCAACCTCAGAAAAGTAGATCTACCATTGTCGATAGTGGAAAATGCCTCCCGGAGGTGACCTACTCTGCCGAAGGGCCTTCCCTACTAGCCCTCGGGGAAAATCTCATCCCGAAGGGGTCTTACGGGGATACGAAAAAAATGGTTAAGCAGCCTCTGAAAGAGAAACCTCACTCACGCCCCTACCCTCTGGCCAGAACGGCCTACAGCCTGCAGGTGACGCCTACCTCTGAAGGTACGGATTGGATCTGACGGAACACGTGTCATGATCTGGGCCAGCTATGAAAAATGATCTCCTCCCTCCACCCTCCTATAAATACTTGGGAGGGACCTTGGTAAGAACAAGAGACACTCTTTACTCTTTGTTCTCTACTCCTTACTTCCACCCTCAAATACTGACTTGGGGCGTTGGAGGTTCCTCCCCCGGAAACACACTCCGGGGAGTTCTTAACCCTTGTTCTTCTAAGTGTTTTAGATATCTTCATATCGAAAGTCTTTCCTTCAGGCCAACATGTCATTCAATGAAGATGCCGCCGGGCATCATTTGGCACTGTCTATGGGAACTCATTCTCAGGTCACCGTTGTTAAGACCCAGCGTTCTAAGGATAAGGGACTCCCGAAATCCTAGTCCGCGCTGGAAGCTCCAACATCGACTAAACAGCTTGCAGTAGAGACTTCATTGCCGAAGGACGAATGTCCTCTGACGGTCACGATGAGCTTTCTGTGAGATTTTCAGCACTCTATAGTGCCTAAAATGACTCAACAGCTGAACCAAAGGCGGTCACAACCACCTCCTGGGGGAACGACACTTTCTCCCAACGCCTGGTAAGAGAGAAGCCCAAGGTTACCTCGCCAAAGCTCCAGAAGCAGGGGTTCTCACGATGAGTCATCAACAGAGAACGTGTCACACGCCACACAAGCCCCAGTCTATGCACTCACAGTACCATTCACCATACTACCTAGAAAGTTATTGAACATAAGCATTTAAAGAGTTATGAGTAGGTATTAGTTTCAGCCAACTTTCAATTTGGTAGCTAAGTCGTATTTTCTTAAGGTTAAGGTCTGGGAGGTGCGCCAGGAGGCTTATGAGTAATCCTGTATAATTTACTTGCAGCATAAGGCAAGGCCCATAAATTACTTGCAATGCAAGGCAAGGTTTTAAGAATAACTTGCAACCCAAGGCAAGGCATTACACTTTTACTTTAAGTGTCTATGATGTGCGCTCATCAAGTGTGCTATTCAATGCCTGGCAACCAAGAAGCCCATATCATTCAAGTTTTGAAAACGTACTTTTTCATGTCCATGTACATTCGGCCATCTAAAGATCACAAGAGGTTTAGTGCACAAGGACAATTCCATAAACACATAAACAAGCATAACTTGTCATTCCAACCATCTAACATATATACACAAAACCATGGTTCAACCGAGGCTAAATATACACAAAAGTAGCCTACAAACAAGTACTAACAACTTGGCAACATACCAAGAGTACTTAGAACCCAAAATGTGTTCAAGTTATGCTTTACAAGACCATCCTACCTATAATACCCGAGAAGTAGCTTAAAGGTACAATACAAGATTAAACATTGAAGCACAAGTCCTATAACCAAATTCATGGTCATGAAAGCAAACCACCAAACTAAAGCCCAAGAACACACATCCATAGCTCCTCTTAGACTCTCCCACAATTCTACAAGGCGTGCAACACTCAAACACATGAGTTTGAGCCATAAACATAAAACTTGCACAATGTACTTATATAAGCCAAGCATTCGGTTTTGGCACATACCTTAGCAAAAACTGCACTAACTTAGCACACAAGCAACACAATCACTCAAGCTCTAAACCTTTTCCTGAAACATACACAATAAGGGGCATGAGTATATAACTCAGTAAGGCTCACTACAACTCCAAAGGAGTTAATTTAGTTAAGCCCGAAAACTTAACCTCCAATAAGCTTAACGTAACCTGCAAGAAAGACAAAGAAAACACGAAAAACACAAAGCAATATAGTATATACACATGCTAGCCGAGACACATACATACATAAAAACACTATCTACAATTGGTTAGCAAGCATAACCAAGCAAACAAAGCACACAACTCTCTCACACACCACATTATCCTTCTCGGCCGAAACCACTCGCAAGTAACCATAAAAAATTTTGCACTCCAAGGTTCACCATTTCATCTCCAATCCACTAGAGCTCCAAGTTCAAAGATAAGGTGGCCTACTTATCAAGAACTTTAGTACTTGCCCTTAATTGATTAGCTAATCAAGAACCAAATAAACCTGAAGGTTTCCATAAGCCCCAACTAGCAAGCTAAGATCATATAGCTCATTCTACTATCATTTAGATGCCATTAATATACTTGAACATAGAATTAGTACCAAAATCAAGTAGAATCCGTGAACCTTACCCAAAAACCTTAGCTTGAGCTCTCGGTCAACTCTTAAACATCCAAGACTAAGCTTGAAAATTGAAGTACAAGGTCGTCTAATGCTGAAACCTTCAATGCCAAGCTTGATTTCTACTCCAAGCTTCAATTCATCATGAATTTGGCAAGGACCCGGCACTTCCACTCCAAGAACAACCAAGAACACTTGCTTGACTTTTGAATGGGAGCTTTGACCGAAAGAAATGAGTTTCAAATTAAATGGAAGCATGCATACCCAGCCAACGCCACATGTACATTAAAAATGGGTTTAATGCTCATCATGACTTAAAGAAAAATGCATGGCTTAATCTTTCCTTCCACTAGTATTAGTGTCACTAATAACACCCGAAAGAACTTTCAAAATGGCCCTTAATCTTTATTTTTAGCCATTAGCTCTTAAGCCATTTTAAAATTTGCAATTGAACCCAATAGTTCTCGGTTTTGCATTTACACCCCTATTCACATTTTCATTTGAGTCCCTCATGCTTTTAAGGTATTTTTCCTACTTTTTTGGTCTGGGCCAAACACTGAGGGATGGTCCTGACAGAACATACCCACCAAAGGACATCGCGCTGGAGAAACGATGTCAAAAGAGCCCAGGACTTCCCGCCGGCAAAGTCCATCCCCGTACGGGAAGTCCCAATCCCCCCGCCGATGAAGTTAGTCTCTTAAAAGAAGACCTCCATTGCCCGTGACTACCAAGCAACGGGGAGAAGACAGTACTACCACCCTCATGGAGAAGATCCTAGAGAGGCTGGAAAAGGTGGAAAAATAGATTTCTCAAAAACCTATCTGGTCAAAGTTGTCTGAGACCTTCATCGGAGAAGAGTCACCCTTCATTCGTGCAGTAGTAGAGGCACCTATGCCAACTGACTTCCAAGTACCACGTTTGGAAACGTATGATAGGCGCAGTGACCCCTAAGCTTACCTAACAAAATAGAGGCACAACATGGTGTTGCACAGCGCTAATGACGCCACCTTTTGCAAGTGCTTCGAAGTCACTCTTTCAGGGCTGGCAATTGTGTGGTATAACTCCTTGGCTCCCAGAACCATAATGGGTTTCCAAGAGTAATCCGCCACATTCACCCAATAGTTCATCAGAAGTAGACCGATGGCAAAGATGGCCGTCCAAATGTTTGACATAGCCCAAAAGAATGGGGAGACCATTTGGGACTATGTCAAAAGGTTCAACCGAGAGGCCCTGAGTGTTCCCGATTTTTTCCCTGAAATCTGCATCCTCGCCATGATTAGGGGACTTCAGAGAGATTCACAACTCTTCTACGAGTTCTCCAAGGATCCCCCTGACACCCTCGGAGAATTCTACCAAAGGGCAGAACAGCACATGACGGCCAAAGAATTGAGAATGGGAGGGCCGAAATCTGATCACAATAACTCCGAGGGTTAGAGTCACCAACCTCGGTACTTAACCGAGGGTAGGGGTAGACGTCGAAAACAAAGAGGGAAGAAACCAAATGTCTTTCACTCCCTTGAACACTACAAGGATGAACATACTCATGGCCATTGAAAGACAAGGAACCGCTATCCAATGTCTGAAGGCCATGACCTAAAAAAACAAAAAGAACATGAAGAAGTTCTGTTAGTTCCACTAGGACCACGAGCACAATACCAAGGATTGCTTCCAGCTGAGAAAGTACATTGAATCTTTAATCAAGTAGGGGCAACTCTGACGCTACCTGCGTATGCCGTCACCCAAAGGTAGAAGGGAAGAAGAAAGGAAAGGAGAACATGAGGACTATGACTCTGACCGATGTCGCAATCAAAGGCCTAGAAAGCATCCACCACCTCCGACGGGAGTGATCCAAACAATCACCACTGGGATACCCTCGGCCGAGAAGAAAAGGAATGTACGAGAAATATAGATGATGGAGTTCAGAAACCCAGCGAACAAGCTTATTCAGAAAGATGGGTCCGCCGTGAAGTTCCCTCATGATGACCCCCTCCTAATCATGGCAAGGATAGGGAGCTGGGACGTCAAAAGAGTGCTTATTGATGATGGTTCCAATGCTGACGTTCTGTTCTCCCACTTGTTGCCAAACTTGGGCATCTCCAAGGGTGATCTTAAACCCATTACCTCCCTCACCTTCAGCATCGGTCCATTTGAACTCCCTGTGTTCAGGTGGATCGATCTGCTTTTGATGCTAAAGGGAACTTTGGTTCAGAATGAGAAAGAGCTCTTTGGCTCCACAATGACGAGGCTCATTGTCATAGATGTTCCTTCTTCCTACAACGCCATCCTTGAATGGCAGACACAAGAAAATCTTCACGTTCATCCAAATGTGAAGCACCTAATAGTCACCTTAGGCACAAAGGAGGGGACTGCGGAAATATTCATCGATCAAGCTGAAGTAAAGAAAGTTTTTGTGAAGGCAAGACAAAGTTCAACGAAGTTCACACGCAGACTTCGGAAGAAAAGAGCATGGTCGGTGAAGAGGTAATAGGAGGAGAAAAGAGCATGGTTGGTGAAGAGCTTATCCCGGGCTGAAGTACCCGAATGGGTAAAAAACTGGCCGAATGTGACAAGGAAAAGCTTGTATCCCTTTTATTAATGAATAATGATCTATTTGCCTACTCTCCAAGTGATATGCCTAGGGTGGATCCTGGTATAATCCAACATTTTCTTAACGCGTGTCCGCAAGTGAAGCCTGTTTGGCAGAAAAAATGTAGCCTCTCAGTGCATAAGAACAACTTTGTTAAAACTGAAGTCCAACGTCTAACGGAGGCAGGAATAATAAGGGAAGTCAAGTACCCAGAATGGCTAAGCAACGTAGTTGTTGCGACAAAGGAGGGGAGCGATAAACTCTGAATGTGTATCGACTTATGAAACATAAACGATGCCTGCCCTAAGGACTTCGACCCTCTTGATGCCCTGCAACATCTTCGTTGCATGACATGGTGACACTAGGAGGATCCAGTGAGGGAGAACATCTGAAGTGGAGATTTCCTAGGAGGACCTGTCTGAAACACTTAGAAAATGGGGGTTAGGCGGTCCTCGGAGTCTTTTTCCAGGGAGGAGCCTCTGGCGCCCAAGTCAATATTTTTGGAAGTGGAGAGAGAGTAATGGAGGCCAAAGGCTCTTGCTTGCTTACATTTTTTTTAGAGGAGGAGAGCCTTCCCGCTGAGACCATTTCCCTAATATATATAGGAGGATGTAGTCCATTCGGATTGCGACACGTGTTTGGTCGGATGTAATCTGTACTTTTGGGTGTAGGGGCCTCTAGCAGCCTGAAGGCTCCTCAGGCCATGGGCTAGGGCAAGAATAGCCTTACATGACAAGACGTAGGCGGCGTCGGCGTGTCAGAGCGCATATGAGGGCGGCGTGTAGCGTGTGCGGGCGACATGTTAGAGGCTCCTTAAATGCTTCTGCCGTACTCCTGAGGTCCATTTTAGTTGAAGTCACCCTTCGGAATAAGGGCCCTTCTCCCAAATTTGCCTCCGTAGTTCGGGAGTTTCCTTAGCACCAAAGGTCCTCATTTGGGGGGATTTTCTCCTGCTGAAGGTGGTTGGTTCTTCTCCCCCGAAGGTGGTTTGGCCGCTTTTCCGAGGGAGGCGACGCGCTATTTTCCCGACGTCAATACTATCATTCCCAAGGGTACTAGTGGGCCACCGAGGTCATATGTCTGAGGCGTCAGACTTCCTCCTTTCTAGGTCGGCACTGGTACTCCTTACGGGTGACGCTGGATTTCCCGAGCCTGGTATCTGGCCAAAGTTCACAGGTTAAAGGGGTGATAGCACTTCGACTGTCACATGCCCCCCCCTTGGAAAGCCGAAGTGGAGACTTTGGCTTGTAAACCTTTTGGGGGCACCTTTCAGGACTCGGTGTATGACGTTTGCGAAAAAGACACTTCGTTGCCCGAAGACACACCCTGTTCGGCCAGGTGTCACTGTCTGCCCTTTGGGGTTCTCCAGGTGCCCAATCTCTTTACTTTTTCTGCTGCAGGTCAGTAGACCATCACGTCTCGTAACCAGGCGTGTTAGTCTGGAACGACGTGCCCGGGTTCTTCGGTGTGTCAGAAAGTGTGTCCTAGTTTCTCGCGTTGTATGACACGTGGCGTACGATGGTTGGGAGCGGTCACGTCGGTTACACTAGCCACTTCTTTTCGTGTGTAGGGGGCAATTATGGTGACGGTTCACCTTCGCGGAGCAATTATGACGTCGATTCAGCTACCCTTCCTCAGTCTATATAAACCTCCTTCCGTCATAATCTTCATTTGCTCTCCTTTTTCCTTTGCTTTGCTCTTGTCTGTTTTCGTGCTTTCCCCTCTCTTATCGAGGTGGTGCTAACGGCGGGGTGATTTTCTGCCACCATTCACGATAGCGTCTTCAAACCCTGATTTTGGCAAAACTTTTGGTGGGTTTTGATTCTAAGGGTCCTTCGGTTTCTTTGTTTTTTGCTTTTTCTAGCTTCCCGCAGTCATTTTTCTTCTTCCTGAAGTCCCTCAATTTTCTACCCAAAGTCACTTTTTTGCCAATCATGTCTTCACCCGTCCCCCTTATGCCTGTCGAACCCGTCCCCCTTATGTCTGTCGAACCCATCCCCGAGAGCTGGCAACCTCTCATGTCTCACCCCTGTTGCTCCACTTCGGAGAAATTAGAGAAGTGGACAACCAAATTTTTTCTTCCCTCCTATGCCGTCACGAGGTTACCTCGTCTCGGTCATTATAGTTTTATGAATCGAGACGATGATGTTACCATTTTCCGAGCCCAACTGAAGGCCAGACTTCGGTTTCCTCCATCGAGGATGATTTGTGACTTTTGCCAATTTCATGGCATAGCCGTGAATCAGCTTCCTCCCAACTCATATTGCTATTTTAACGCCTTCCTCTGTATGTGTGGGGTCTTTGGAATAGAACCCCACTTCATCCTATTCATGCAGTATTACAAGCTCTATTCGGTCCTAAAGGGTGGCTTCTATTTCATGCTACCCCGGGGATCTGGGAGCAAAAAATACATGTTCACCTTCGCTACCAAAGATAGCTGGCGAGGGTGGCAAAGGATGTTCTTCTTCCTGAAAGTGGCGGAGGCTTGGTCACACGTTCCAACTAAGTGGGCTCGGGGAAAGTTGGAGCGGATGTTATGGACCCCAAAAACTGCTAACTCCCGAGTTAGTGGTGAGGTTTGTGGACTTCGACAGATGTATCCGTGCTGTCATCGACTGGGATGCTGAGGTCCCTCCATGTTCCCTCTACCCCTTCCCCATCATGTGGAGACTTATGACTGAGGAGGTCCTTCGGTAGCTGGGGGTGGTCAAGGAGCATAAGACGGATCTCGGCATGCCAGCTCCTTCCATCGACGGGAAGGAGTCCTGGATAGTGATGCTCCGTCGGGGGGAGCTCACTTATGAAGCCTTTCTTGAAAGTAAGTTTCCTTTCAATGTTTTCAGTATAAGTATCCGTCTGGACTTACACTGATGTTTTCCTCCTTTTTCAGAGATGGGCAATGAGTCTGCTGCCTACTATAAGTCCCTTTTTCTCGGCCAAGCCGAAAATGGGGAATAGACAAAGAAGGGCACCTCCAAGAGGCACAAGACATCCGGGAGTGGGCTGTCTTCAGCCAAGAGGGTGAAGAAGGGCGCCCTTCCCCCACCGCCGGAAGACGTCAAGGAGGTTGGTGGCGAGCCTGAAGTCTCAGCCGTCCTGCCGACCGAGGTGGCCACCAGTGTGGTTTCCCGGAGCCCTGCCACCTTGGTAGATATTTTGGGCTCTTTGGCAGCGGACCCTTCTGCTGAGGAGCTCGAAGAGCGCCGAAGAAGCAAGGGCAAACACGTCCCTGCCGAGGTGGAGGAGGTTAGGGACTCTGACGACGACGTCGCTGAGGTTGCACCAGGTTTGTCCCTTAGATAGTTTTACTCTTAATCTTTGTTGATATATGACTAAGAGACTTTGTCTTAACGAGACTTGTACTTTATCTTTGCAGGAGAACTGGCGCCCTCATCCTGGATGGTGGACCATGCCCGAAGGCTGTCTCTTCGGGATTCCTACATCCTAAAGGACAAGGTTCCAATGGAGCCTTTCTGGTCTTTCACGGAGGAGATGAACTTGTTCTCCAAGGATTGCTAGCAAATGGCTCCCCAAATGGTGAGGGGCGTACTCACCCAGGCTTCCTTCAAAGCGGTTGCCGAAGAGTGCGCCAAC
>JBBCBB010088237.1:0-16496 GCA_037177235.1 Aquilaria malaccensis
GGGTGAGACAAAAGAGGTTGCCAGCTCTCGGGAATAGGCATGGTCGGCTGAAAAGCGATTTCGGAAAAAGGCCAAAACTGACTTCGGGAAAGCTTAAAAAGCAAAAGACTCTGGAAGTTAAAACCTACCAAATGTTTTGCCAAAATCTGGATTTGAAGACGCCGTCGCGAAAGCTTGCCGAAAAACACTCCGTCAAAGAAGATCGCCGCAAAAACCAGGAGAAAACGTGGAAGCAGTTGAAAGCAAAAGCAGAAGCAAAAGGAGGTTATGACGGAACAGAGGTATATATAGGCCGATGAGGGTAGGCGAACCAGCATCATAAAGTACTCCACAAAGGTGAATAGTCGCCATAACTGCTCATCGCGCGTGAAAAGGCGCGCTTGCTGTATCCGACACAGTCCCTGCCAATAACAAGCTGCCACATGTCAGCCATCGCGCCAAAAGAGGGATACACTTTCTGACACCCCTAGACCCTGGGCGCACCGCTCCAGACTGACACGCCTGGTTACAAGACGCGACGTTACGCAACCCTGCAAAAGGAGAGAAGTGGGTGACCTCGAAGACACCAAAGAATGGGCTATGACCGAACAACCCATGTCTTCGGACAAAAGGTACATCTTCGGCACAGGTATTACACCCGAGGTCCCGAAGGACGCCCTTTGAAAGCCCTATTACACTCTTTTCGGAGGGGGGCCTGTGATAACCGAAGGGCTATCACCTTTCGTAGTACATACTTCCTGACGAAAACACGGTCAGGAAGCCTGGCGTCATCTGAAAGAGGCACTATCACTGACCTCAGAAGGAGCGAAGTCAGATACCACGAAGTCGGGACTTCGGCTAGTACGCTAAGCGTTTCAAAGGTATCGCCGGCTCCCTCGGGGGACCAAGCGAATCACCTTCGGGGATAAAGAACCAGCTATTGCAAGCAGGAGAGAACTTCCTTGAAGGCGGAACCCTCGAACCAGGGGACTTCCCGAACTACAAAGCATAACTACCGAAAAAGGTCATCCGTACCAAAGAACGACCTCGCCCAGAGGACCTTGGGAGTACGGCATGAGCATTTAAGGAGCCTCTGACATGTCGCCCACAGGCGTTACACGCCGCCCCAAACGGCGGTCTGACACGCCGACGCCGTCCAAGTCTTGTCACAACCTGTCTCGGCTCAAGGCTCAAGGAGCCTGCAAATGGCTACTTGTCCTCTACACCCGGAAACACAAAGAACATCTGACCGAACACGTGTCATGATCTGAACGGGCTGGGAACTCCTATAAATACGAGGGAATAGGCCCTGGAAAAGGGACACAAAAAAATCCGACCCTCTCCCCTTGAGAAAATACAAACAGGCAAGGCCACTAAGCCCCTTAGTGCTCCCCTTCTTTCACCTCTCAGGACACTCACTTGGGCGTCGGAGGCTCCTCCCCGAAAAAAGATCCCGGGGACCTCCTAACCCTTTTTTACGAGTTTTACAGGCACACTCCCTTGGCAAATCTACGCTCCAGACGTTCTCCCTCTCGGGAAGTCCCTCTCGAAGTCACGATGTCTTCCAACGAAGATGCCGCTGGGCATCATTAAGGATATTGTTGGGGTGCAAAGTTGGCTAAGTTACTGTTCATTTGGTCAAAATTTTGTAACCAATTTAAAAAATCCATAACTTGGTCCATAGGTGGGCTATTGATGTAAAACAGAATTCCTTGGTTTGCTATAGGCCTCTACTTCACAAAGGAGCAAATAAAATAGGGGGTTATGTGGCTAGAATGATACAGTTTATTATTGCAAGTTACAGGTGCAATGGCTGGTCACTAGAACTTAACAAGATTGCCTAATGTGTGGTAGCTAAAATTAAGACTTATGCTAGTGTTTTCCTTTTTTGCCGCCATGGTGTGCATGAAATGTGAATATGAGTGTGATGGTTAGGCCAATTTGCATGTGTTTGCATAGTGCCCTAGAGAGCCACTTGATTATGCATACTAAGGGTAGTGTTCTGATGGCCTACAGAACAGTACCAATCTTGGGAGTCTAAATGCACAATTTTGGCACCATAACTAGATTATCGTGGAGTGATGTTGGGATCAGAGCATGGTTTGCATATGTATATAGCATATAGTTGCATTGCATGCATCTACATACATGAACTCAGTCTGGTTAGCTGCTAATGTCAAGTACCATTGAAATACCTGTGATCTTTATATGTTCTCTATGATGAATAATCAATGTAAGAAGTAAAGATGGTTACCACAAGGAGAGGGGAACTACCTCGAAGGCCTCCTACTGAACCTAGGCCATAAAGGAATGGACAGAATAGAAGGGATCAGGGCCAATAGGGGCACCAAACTCTGAAGTGCCTTAGGTTTGGTTAGAGCTTCAGAGGAACTTAGCTTTAATCAATGAAAACCTAGTAAGGCTGATTCAAGCACAATAGCAAGGAGTCCATGTAGCTTAAGCAGAACCAGTTCAACATGCACAACAGCAACCAGAAGAAAATACTAGGAACACATCTGAATTTGTTCCTTCTGGAAGCATAGAAGATACAAATGATGAAATTGTTCAGGTGGAAGATGAAGATAGGAGAAATCCAAGGGGAAAAAGAGTAAGATCTAAGATTGGTCAGGTGTCCAGAACCAATCCCTCAGTCTATGACCATTCCTCCACTAGGAATGAGATTGAGGAAGGCTATCAGAGAACATCGAGGAGAAGGCAGAGAGATCATAGAGAGCATCACCATATAGAGGGCTCTCACAAATCTGGGAAACATAGATCAGAGGATCTAGAAGGCCTAGATGGAGTCAGACTATTGGAGGGGTTCCAAGGCCTAAGACCTCCACAGTTTGATGGAAGTGTTGGGCTAGAGAGAGCTGAGGAGTGGTTAATCTTCATTGAAAAAATGTCTGAGAGGATGCCACTCAGCTCAACCAAGAGAATGTCACTGGCTACCTATAATCTGGTAGGCAATGTAGAGATATGGTGGAGGGGCACTAGAGATATATATGCTATCTAGAGCAACAAAAGGCCAGGAGAAGACATGGAAATGACCGGCCCAAAGTTCACCCAATTGTTCAAGGAGCAGTACATTAGTCATGCCATCAAGGATATGAAACAAGTTGAATTTGACGCTCTAAGGCAAGATAACCTCAGTGTCTTAGAGTGTGAGCACAAATTCAATCAGTTGGTGAGGTATGGTATTTAGTATCATGGACCAGAGGAGTTAAAGGCCAAAAGATTTGTTAGAGGCCTAAGGTCAGATATCAGAAGGGCTATAAGACCTTTTGGAGCAGTCACATCCTATGAAGCAATGCAGAAAGCACTATTTGTAGAGCAAGAGAAGTATAAGACTAGGTATTTTTCCAGTGGACCAAGGGAAAACAGCCACGCAGGAGGGAAGCAAAAAAAGCTACCACATGGCAAGGGAATTGCCAAGAGTTCCCATTTTGGTGGTGAGGGCAAGGATAAAGGGAAGTCTCCTAGCCTAAGGTGCCCTAAATGCAAGAAGTTTCCTGGAAAGAAACCTTGCTATTTTGACACCCAAGCACGTCTAAGATGTGGATCCATGGATCATTGGATCAAAGACTATCCATATGCTCAAAGGAGGCCAGAAGACCAACGTCCAGTAAGGCCTATTGGGGCAGGACCTAGCGGGGGAGCACCTAGGGAGGAACAGCACATGCCAGTTCCTCCAATGCCTCAGCCCCTAGTGTAGAGAGCTGGCAGAGTCTTTCAAGTGGAGAGGCCAGAGATATCATAGCAAGAGGGAGCACTAAAAGGTAACATTTACATTAATGGTATGCCTGTTAGTGTCCTATTTGATACTATTGCATCTGTGTCTATAGTGGCTAGGAAATTTGTTGATACCATGAAATTGCCTACTGAATTCATGCATAGGATATTCTTAGTGAAAACAGCAAGTAGTCAATGTCTTTTCACTAATGACCTAGCTAAGGACTGTGAACTAGCTGTAGGAAATACTAAGGTTATGACTAATCTACTAGTGTTAGACATTCCTAAGTATGATTTAGTGCTAGGTATGAATTGGCTTGCTATGCATAAAAAAGAATTGATTATGCTAAAAGGGAAATCACATTGCCTGATGGTGAAGTGCATGCATTAGTGAAATCTAAGGAATTAGTGCATGAAATGCATGGCTTGGAACTAAAGGTATTAGATGAGATACTTGTGATTTTTTAGCATGATTATTGTTATGCATTGAAAGAATTGCACTATGATAAGGAAGTGGACAGAATACCTGTAGTGAGAGACCTTCCAGAAGTTTTTCCTAAAGATCTACCAGGTATTCCTCCACTAAGGGAAATTGAGTTTGAGATTAAGTTGCAACCAAGAGCTAGTCTAATATCCATTCCTCCTTATAGAATGCCTATCATAGAGATGAATGAGCTCAAGAAATAACTTGATGAATTTCTTAAAAAAAGGATTCACAAGGCCAAGTGTTTCACCATGGGGAGCTCCTGTTCTCTTTATGAAGAAGAAGGATGGATCAATGAGACTATGCATTGGCTACAGGAAGCTCAATGTAGTGACTATCAAGAATAAGTATCCACTCCCTTGGAATAAGGATATTTTTTATCAACTCAAAGGAACTAAGATCTTCTCCAAGATAGATTTGAGATCTCGATACTTCTAGTTGAAAGTAAACGAAGAGGACATTCCTAAGACTGCATTTAGGAGGAGATACGGGCATTATAAGTACACAGTCATGCCAATTGCTTTGACTAATGCCCTAGCTGCTTTTATGGACCTGATGAACAGGGTGTTCAGGCCACATCCGGACAAATGTGTGGTTGTGTTCATTGATGACATCCTACTGTATTCCAAGGATGAAAATGAACATGAACTTCATCTGAAGATTGTCTTAAAGACTCTATTGGAACATCAACTTTATGCCAAGTAATCCAAGTGTTAATTTTGGATAAGGGAAGTGCCTTTCCTAGGATACATCATATATGCACAAGGCCTTAAGGCAGACGCTGAAAAGGTCAGGGCAGTGCAAGAATGGGAAAGACCAAAGAATTTAAAGGAAATCATAAGTTTCCTAGGATTAGCTGGATACTACAGAAGATTTGTATCAAGATTTGCAATGATTGCCTTAGTTCTTACTCATTTGACCAAGAAGGGTCAAAGATTTGAGTAGACTGAAAAGTGTGAAAAGAGTTTCCAGGAGCTCAAGAGGAGGCTTATTGAAGCTCCAGTATCTTTCAGTGGACTAAGAAGTGTGAAAAGAGTTTTCAGGAGCTCAAGAAGAGGTTGATTGAAGCTCTAGTGTTGATTCTTCCTAATCCAAGTATGCCCTATGTCATATATACAGATGCATCTCAATCTGGGATAGCTTTTGCCTTTATTCAAGACAAAAATTTCATCGTGAATAGGTCAAGGCAATTAAGACCCCATGAGCAAAATTATCCTACCCATGACCTAGAACTAGCAGTAGTGATTTTTTCTTCGAAGTAATTGAGGCATTATTTGATGGGTGGTTTCTTTGTGATCTACACTGACCATAAGAGCCTAAGGCACTTGTTCACTTAGAAAGAGTTGAGCATAGGCAAATGAGATGATTAGAGTACATCAAGGACTATGACTGCATCATAGAGTACACAGAGGGCAAAGGCAATCTGGTAGCAGCTGCCTTAAGTAGGAAGTACACGGGTTTTCTGAAATGAGGATCCATAACTAATTATGATGAGTAGAATAGTCTGCTATGCATATGGTATAAATGGAATAAGTGGGTGGAAGCCTCAGATAGGCTAGAGTTGGATCCCAAAATTGTTAAGGAAACTACTGCCAAGATTAAGAAGATTCAATGAAGATTAAAGGCAACCAATGAAAGAACTACAGCCTATGTGAATAAAAGAATAATGGACTTGGACTTTGAGATTGGTGAAAATGTTTGGCTAAAAGTTGCACCAACTAAAGGTACTGTCAGATTTGGCAGAAGATCCAAGTTAGTTGCAAGTTACATAGGTCCTTATGAGGTCTTGGACAGAGTTGGCAAGGTAGCATACATGTTAGCCCTACCATCAAGCATGTCAAGGGTTCATAATGTATTCCACATCAATATGCTTAGGAAGTGTCTATTGGATAGAAAGCATGTTATTGCAATGGAAGACAAATAGTTGGAACATAACTTGACATATGAAGAGAAACCTGTAGCTATCTTAGCCAAGGATACCAGAAAGTTTAGGAACAAGCTTATTCCTATGGTCAAATTTCAATGGTCACACCATTCTAAAAGAGAGGCGACTTGGGAAACTAAGAAAGAAATGTAAGAGAGATATCCAAAAGAGTATTTCAAGCTAAAGGTAATTTTGGAGGACCAAAATTTTTAAAGGAGGGAGAATGTTACCACCTTCACAAAATGGGAAAATTACAGTGTAAGGACCTAAACTTTTATGCTTTAATTTTTGCCATAGTGTATGAATTGTGAAGTGTAAATTATTCCACACACACTCCCCTAAGTGGCACAAACCATGATAGTTTGGTCCTTAAGAAAACATTAGCATATTTCCTAATTTTCAAGTAACCTATGGACGAAATTGTAAGGTTACAAAAGTGGGGTACTCAAGTGCACAAATTTCCAATGATGGCTATGGAAAGGACATGAATGGAATTATGAAGAAAGGACATGGTTGGAATTAAGGATATTGTTGGGGACCAAAGTACTTAAGAAGGCAAAGTTGATCATTTAAGGAATAATGCCAACTAAGGAAAATGTCCACCTTTTTGTCTAAAGGTTCTAATGACCTTTGACAAGGTTAAAGGTGGTCAAAAAGTATCATTTTCCCACCCAAAATAGCTAGATATAATCTGTCCAAGTGTTGGCTGAAATTTCAAAAATTTGCATATATGCCACCAACATCAAAATGATGTATAAATGAAGAAAACTCTTCATTGTCTTGCCATTTCCTCTAAGTTTCATCCCCAAGTAGCCAAGGTTTCTTCCTTAACCTTTTCTACCATCCTCCATAGCCACCATACCTTAAGAAAACAAGAGGAAGCAAGAGAAAGCAAAGAAGACATCAAAGAGCGCAAGAAAACCTATTTTCAGTTTTATTAAGGTTTATCAAATTTCCAACAAAAGGTAAGGATTTTCCTAAGTTTCCTGGATTTTTTACTGCATTTCGAAACATCCATACAGCTAAGACCATGCTTGCAGGAGACCAAAAAGCTCAAGGAATGAAGTATGGGTTAAGGGGAAAGAAGCATGGCAAGGTTTCGGCCTTAGTGTTACCATGTTAAAGATGGCAGCAAGAAAGAAGGGTTTCTAGAGCCCAAGTGAGCACTAACTAAAAGACTCCTAAGACCAACCAAAAGCTTAAGGAGGGCTTCCATAGTATTACTAAAGAGATATCTTATTGTTTTATTGAATGATTATGGATTAACCCTAATGTGTTATTGCTGCCAGCATTACATGTGTTTCTTGCTATGTTTGTTCATGCATATGGTTTCCATGGTTATGTGTATGTGTTGTTTTTGTATGTTTTTATGTCTTTGGATTCCAGGTGATATGTTGCTATAGAATACTTCCCATTGAAAGAGTTCTTTACAAAGAGCTTACTCCCCTTCTTATCCATTTTCAGGTCCAGCTGAAAGATCACATTCAAACTAACCTTTGTTATTTGATTTTTACCTTGAATTTTCAAGTACTTAAAATTCCATACGTATAGTTATGATCTAGAAATTTTGGTGATTTTATGAGTACATTTGGTATTTTTAGTGATGGTGCGTATTGTGGTATGCAACAGCTATCTAACATCCTATTTCTAAAGTGCATTGTATCTCAAGCACTCTTGTAACTTAGGGTATGTATTTAGCTGATTTAAGACCATTATGTAGTGCATGTATTCATGTACATGTAGTGTATGTAAAATGAGACAAGTATGTGAACATTTGAGTAATGTTTTGAAAAGATTATTTTAAAAGATTAACTCTTAATTTTAGAAATTATTGACCAAATCATTTCATTAAATCATAGAGCTTTTTCTTTTTACCTTTACTACGTTAATGATAACCAATGTTTTACTTTAGAAAATAACACATCATAAAAAAATTTTAAATTGTGTTGAATTTATGTTAATCAATGAATGATTTAACCATTAATATAAAATAATAATAATAATAATAATATATGTGTGGCATATACATCATATATCATATACTATGTATAAATATAATAATAATAATGTGTAAGATATATATACATATTAATATATATGTATTATGGTAAATATATATTATGATATATTATATAAATATATATAAATATCAATATCAATGTAATATAAATATGCATATATATATAAATGTGCGTGTATCTGATATATCAAACTATTTCCAACGACCTAGGCAGTTGGAAACAATAAATACTGAGATTCTTACATATTTTCCAACAGCCTAGGCAGTTCTAAAAATCAAAAAGTTTCCAACGGCTTAGGCAGTTCGAAAAATAAAAAAGTTTCCAACGGCCTAGGCAGTTGGAAACAATAAATACTGATATGCTTACATATTTTCTAACGGCCTAGGTAGTTGGAAAAATAAAAAATTTCCCAATGGCCTAAGCAGTTGGAAAAATAAAAAAATTTCCAACGACGTTGGCCGTTGGAAACAATAAATACTAAGGAGCATAATTGTACTTATAGTTTTCCAACAGTTTAGGTCGTTGGAAAAGTGACCGTTGGAAATTTTTCAACTCTTCCAACGGCCAAGCCGTTGGAGATTTTTTTTATAAAGAGTCAATTTTTTTTCACAGTTTCTAACGGCTTAGCACGTTGGAAATTTCCAATGGCTTGGCCGTTGGAAAAATGGGCCGTTGGTAAAACACATTTTTTTTAGTAGTGGTGGGTTCCCTGACATCCTAAGATACCTTCCAAATGTTACGTATTTAGACCTTTCTCACAATAGAATTGCTGGTGAAATTCCTAGTTGGATGTGGGAAGTTGGGCATGATTCTCTTGTTTTTCTTAATCTTTCTCACAACTTCATCACAAGGTTAGAGCAAGTACCATGGAAGAAACTTCAATATCTTGATCTTCAATCAAACATGATTGGAAGACCACTTCCATTGCCACCACCATTCTGGAATACCTCTCAGAATTCTGGCAGCAAATTAACGGGAGATCGGTTGCCTTCCTCAATTTGCAATTTGAGTTCTCTTCAAGTCCTGAACCTATCAAATAACAGCTTCACAGGCACCATTCCAGAATGTTGGCTTTTCTCCAGCCCAGTACTGTCAGTTGTGGATTTTCAGAAGAACAGACTCCGCGGATCCATCCCTGACAGGTTCGTGAATCGATGCGCCTTGTTAACCATCAACTTGCACGACAACAAACTCGAAGGCATTGCCACGTTCTTTATCCAATTGTACTGTTCTTGAAGTATTAGATGTCGGGAAGAACAACATAAAAGACACATTCCCCATTTCGGCCATCTTCCAAATCTCCAGGTGCTCGTTGTGCATTCGAATCAATTTCATGGTCCCGTGGATGTTTCTGAAAGCAGTCACGTTTTCTCCGAGTTACGAATACTTGATTTGTCTTTCAACAACTTCACTGGCGCCATTTCAGGAACGTTGTTTGAGGATCTGACGGGAATGATGACAGGCAGCGATGAAAAGGGTTATATGGGGACAAGTTACTACCAAGATTCGGTGACCATCACTTCAAAAGGAATGGAAGTTGAATCAGCAAGGATTCTCACAATTTTCACAACCATCGACTTGTCTATCAACAACTTCCAAGGACAGATTCCGGGATCGATTGGGGATCTCCAGGCACTGATAGTGCTAAACATTTCTCACAACCACTTGGGTGGCTCCATCCCGTCATCACTGGCAAATCTAAAAGGACTTGAATCCTTAGACCTTTCTTCGAACTCGCTAGCTGGAGAAATTCCTCCTAAGATGGTCAATTTGGCGTTCTTATCTTGGCTTAACCTTTCATACAACAAATTCGTTGGGTCGATCCCTGCTGGCAATCAGTTCAATACTTTCCAAAATGATTCCTACGTTGTTAATCTGGGTTTATGCGGAGCACCCTTGTCCAAGAAATGCAACAGCAGCATGGCAGGAGAACCCCCGCTGCAGGAAGAAGATTCATTTACAGAGGGTTTTTGTTGGCAAGTTGTTTTGATGGGATTCCGATGTGGGTTGGTGGTTGGCATTCTTACAGGCTCTCTCATGTTGAGGACGAGGAAGCCTCTGTGGCTTGCAAGAATGGTTGAAAGAGAATGCCACAGATTTTAGGTGATAAGAAATAGGAAAAGCAGAGGAAGAAGGGCAAGAATGGCTAAGAAATAGCTACTTTCTCCGTGTAGGTACACTTCTTTATACTATTATGGGCAAGAATTAAAAGCCTGTACACACGCTATACAAAATAAATGAAAGTCATCAAACTCATTGATGTAATAAACACAATAGACTGGGAAAACTTACACATTCAAGCACGACAATAATGGTTGCAGTGTTTAGTATGTGTTATTTCTTTTTAGTTATTACTGCTACATCCGTGTTACGATATATGTCGCTGGCACAAGTGCAATCAAGTGAGGGGAATTGGTTACTTTAAAAATTTTAGCAAAATAAAATTTATAGCCAAATTTACTAAATGAAAAATCAACAACAAATGAATATAAGCAATATATATATATATATATATATCTTATCTTATCCTATCCTATATTATAAAAAGTACGAAGGTGTATAAATGTTGAATGACTTTTTTGCTCTTTCATTATAAGATATTTTGTTCTTTTAATGAAACCCGATTTTATCATTATCTATTTAAGTAGACTTGTATTAGCATTGAACACTAAAAGAAACCCTTAAGTTATCACTAAATTTTATTTTTTGGTACAAACTTGTCCGCCCTTAATTCTATATTACAGAATTATGTATTATATAAAATTATTTTTTGTGTTAATCTTACCTAAAACTCTTAAATAGCCATTAAAATTTTTTTGCTTCAAACATATCACCCTTGGTTCTATGTTGCTATCAAATAATACCTCAAGTAAATATTTTATAAAACTTAACATTTCAACTTATCATTCCAAAAACGTTCATAGCCAAATATTTTATTTGAATAAAAGACTAAAATTTAAAAATCATGCTAAATTTTGTATAGCTAAATATTTTATACAACTTAAAATTTCAACTTAGCATTTTAAAAACCTTCATAACTAAATTTTTTATTTGAATAAAAAAATTAAATATATGGTAAAACTCAAGCTAAAGTTTGTATTTCTATAAAAGGTACATTTGAACATAATTTTTTTGTCAATTTTTTTTTTTTGGATTTGCAACTTAAATGAGTATATACTGTGAAAGCTTATTATGTGGTAAAACTCATGCAACTATTTCACATGAAAATCTATAAGTGTTGCATATTAAAAAATAATTTTAGGTATAAAAAGTATATATTAAAAATTATATAAGTGAACACTTTATAATAGTTTACATATAATTTTTCCTTCATCCTAAAATTATTAGTTCTTTTACTCTTTTAAAGATAAAAAAAATTATATTGTCTATTTAATTAGAATTGTGTTCATATTAGGGCTCTAAAAAGAGGGAAAGAAAAGAATCCACCTACAGAGAGCTAAATATATATTTGCCTATTTAATTAAATATTTAGTAGTATTAAAATACTAAAAATATAATAAGAGAGGAAAAAAATGCAAAGTGGGATGCATTTAGCCTTTGGTTTTGGGGAAATATACTATTTTAACTATTAAACTTACTTTGGCCACTTAACTTAGTTAATTTTAAAAAGAATGGCCTAGGTTTATTCTACTATAAAAAATATCTTTGAATATAAATTTTTTGTCAATTGAGTTTTCTTTTTTCTACTGGATGAATATATACGTTGAAAGCTTAAGTATTTGGCCCATATTATAGCAATCATATAACTCACATATGACTTAAGCACATACTATGAAAAGAAAAATAAAAGAATTATTATTGTAGCGAAGGTCATTGTGAAAAATTTTAGAAAAAGAAATTCTTAACTCTTAGAATTAGTTGCTTATATGATAATAAAGAAGAATTTTAGTAGAAACTCTTATTTTTACATTTTTCCAATATTTTAAAATATTGGAAAAATTATAAAAATTATTTTTTTCCCACATTGTCATCATTTTGATTGTTGGAACATAAGTTTTTATTCTTAGCTACTAAATCTTTCTCTATACTTAATAATATTAATGTTTTCTTTTATTTTGTTAGAGCCAATCAAATCTTATGAGTTGTTTCAAAGTAGCATTATGCATGTATTGTTTTTAGGCTTTAATTTTTGGAAAAATTATTACTTAACCAAAAATTAGTTAAATTTGATAAATTTGCCCCTAAATTTTTTATAAATATTTTTGAATATTAGTTTTGGGTCAATTTATTTTCTTTTTCCTTTGCTTGCCATTCAAAATACCATCTTTCTCTCAATTTCTTTGCACCATTTCAGTTTTTTTACTTATGTTTGAATTAAAAATTTTTTATATTAATATTTTCTAAGAATTTTTATAAAATTCTATAAAATGTAAAATTTTTATGGTTTCTAAATGCAATTTTGTAATTTTTTTCTAGAAAATATTAAAATAAATAAATTTAAGTCAAAAGCCCGAATTGTTATAAAGAACTTGTGACGGAGAGGGTATAATAATAATAATACTTAAAAATTACAACTTTTCATTGATAATTATTTATACATTAAACAAATAATAACAATATATTATATTTTTAATTCTATTTACAAAGAGAAAAATAAAATTTTTAAAAAGAGTCTTTTTACACTATGAAGCCTTATAGAAATTTAAACCCTCAACTTCATCTATACCAATTGGGGCCCTATACGGTTAAGTGAAATTAGAGCTTGGCCCATTTATTAGAGAGTTATAAAAATTCATGAAAGCTTTGCCGTGAAGATTTGAGGTTTAAACCATACATCTAGAAAAAAAAAAGGCAATAGTTTAAAGTTGATTGTCCTAAATAATTTATTTTTATTTTTACAAAATTTTCCATCTAAAACTAATATCATTTGAAAATTAATTATATATATCTATAATATTTATTAAATAAAATTTTTGTAGTAATTTTTATGAATTTTTAAATTATTCAACCTTAAAAAGTAATTAAAAATATAATATCAATTTCAATAAAAAAAAAGCCACAAAAAAATATTTGGATTAATTTGAATTAATGCTAAATAAATTAGATCTTTATCTCAATGTTTAGGTTTAGACTTTTTTGGGTTGATGTTCTATACTTTTGTTCTCTTCTTACAAGTTAGTTTTATTTACCAAGAATCATTTGACATATACTGAGAGTATAGTTAAGGCCTTTATTGCTTAATTATAAATTCCTTGCATCCTAAGACTACTATCTTCCTAGAAAAAAAAATAATAAATTCCTATGACATATATTGAGAGAGAATAAATTTTTTATTGTGTCAAACTACTAATTTTCCCACAAAGAGAGCAAAGAATTAAGGTTTTTATTTTAGATGCATGTTAACTGTTCAGAAGTTATAATGATTTTAATTTTATTATAAAGATTATACATTCATGCAGCATAGTATTCTATTATCAATATTGGAAAAATTATGAAAGTGACAAAACTTTTTCTACTTTTATACTCTTAACCTATGTGTGTTTTATTTTTCTATTGTGACCCAAATTAATTTGGTGTTGTATATTTATTAGAGGTATAATTAGCACTAAGAATCCAAAGGGGAAAGCGAGAAAAAATATAAGTCTCATATGTGCAGTTTTTTTTTTCAAAAAGAGGAATCCATATGTCTTTTCTTAGCTTTAATACAATTACTTAAAGTTGTATAACAAGTATAAATTTTGATGGCAAAAAAAAATCTCAAATAGGCATAATAAGTTAAAATTTTCATTAATTGATCCATTTCACATTAATTGATCCTTTTACCTTTTTTGACTGAAGTTTGACTTCTATGTTCACATTAACTGTTCACATGCATCATCTAGAGCACAATCACCTAGCTTTTATCATTTTCATAAAGGATAACCTATGTGGTGTAGGCAGGTGTTTCGTTAATCGGTTCTGGACTTAGGTCATTATAGCAACTTAATATCCATATATATGTATATGTAATAAAAATTGCAAAGATATATAAACTAACTAAACCTCAAATTATAAGTTTTTAATTTTCCTTTTAGGTACTAAGATTCTATTCTACTTTAATGAGTTTATTTTCCTATGATTGACTAATTATATTACAAGAACAATAGGTATGACAACATCTTTAAAATTCAGTAATGTGAGTATAATTTCTAAATCAACGGGGTAAGCATTAATTATCCAAAAATATAAAAACCTATACAAGATTTTACCTCAATATTTGGAACAATCACATTGAATCAACCATAAAATATAGGGTAAGTGTAGATTTTAAAACCTTGGAGGTGAGTGTATTTTGATAAAAAAAAAATCAAGAGTAAAGTAATTAAGCTTTTTTTAGTAATATATAGTTACTTATAGTTACTTGTCTTTGAAAAAACTCAATGTTTACTTACTAAGTGTATACTTTGACATCGTAGCCCATATTTGTGTCAGACTTATAACGCCCCTAATTTTATAAAACTTAATTTTCAAAAATATCCTAATTTTCCAGAGATTTTCAAGCAATTATTTAAAAATAATTTAATCATATGGGGTAAAACATTTTCTTTTGATCTATTTTCCAAATAATAATTCTTTTTTTTTATTAAATTATATTTTATTGATAAATCATTTAATCCAATACTTAAATGCCGTCGGACGAACCTAGGGTGGTGAGTGTATACATCACCCACTTTCAGGATAACTCTTAGGCAGTGCCACTAGGGATGCCACCAAGCCAAAGCCTCTTGGGTTACCTATGCCGAGGTAGAGTCTCTCGTGATACCAACCATAAGCATGGTCTCTCGCTAGCTATGGTCTGGTAGCACATAAATCGTATCTCCATACTTTGTGTCAGTATTGGATCATGACTAGGAATGGCCTGCTACCACCCTAACATGCCTCTCGGGTTAAAATCGTCTGTTGCGAACCTCTTGTCTAAATTTATGGCTTCTTAGGTCATGCAGATATAGTTCGTCACCAACCTTGCATGCCTCGTGTTTTATCTTACTCTTTAAATCTTTTACTTAATGCAATCTAATGTATGACAAACATTAATTATATGCAACAACCAATTGATGCATGACTATAGCTCATTTTAATTAGCTCTTTTTAGTATAGTGCCATGATTCTAATGCATTCTATTTCTTTTATCTTGTTACCTTAGCTTAGTGTTCGATGATGACATGACAATCAATGATATCTCTTTTAAGTTTATTTATGATATATGTTCATCTCTTTTCTCATGAATTCTTTCTAAGTTTGGCATTTAGCATTTATGCTCCTAATTTTTTATCTATTAGCTTATAGTAATTTATTACGGCCCTAACATGCCACTAACGGTTGCTTTCAATCTCATCACATTGCTGGCGAGCTTGTTGGCCCTAAACATGGTACTAGCAGTGTTTGTCTTACTACCCTAAACATGGTACTAACAGGTTTATTCAAGCGGTGTTACATACTTCTAATTTAATTCTTGTTACAAGTAATCCTAGTATGATACTATCGCCAAACATACATCATACATCACATCATTACAACCATTCAACAAACCAACCAAAATTACATCTCAATGGAAGAGAACTAAAATAAAATTTCTAGAAGAACAAATTAATTTCCTTACCCATGTTTCCCACGCATTTAAATATTTTATTTAACCAAATTATTTATTTAAAATTTATTATTCGGGTTGATGCTTATTTTGGGCGTAAGAGGGCCCACGAAAACTAACTCGCTCTTCCCCCTTATTTAGTATGGAATAATATGGCGAAATGAGGTGATTTCCTAGAAAATGTTAGTAAGGTAGAAAATTAGAAAATATGCTAAAATTTAAAAATTTTCTAAATGGTACTTGGTATTAGGGATTAAGATAAACTTTATCTTATCATTGTATTTATCACAAACACACACACCTGAACTTATCTCTTTTTCATTACGTACCCTATATATTTGTACTACACCTCTAATGAATGCAAGCTTTCAACTTTACTCTACCTTGACTTTTATCATGGTATCAAAGCATTAAATGATCCTTCGCTTCCTTCAAGCCAAATCATGGCTAATGATCCTCCTTTATCACCAAACTCCTCATCAACAAAAATCACAACCTCTGACACTTCTCCAAACTATGTTTTACCAAGCCCCTTTAAAAAAAGGCTGGTCTCCCTAAACATAACCAACCAAGTTCCAATCAAACTAACCCTACAGAATTTCACGTCATGGAGAGCTCAATTTATGCCTCTCCTTATCGAGTTCGACCTTGTGGTGGAACAGGGCCCCAGTGCCCTGAATTGCTAACACTAGTAGGCTTTTTGGGAGCTTTGATCCTACTTCAGTTACAATTGGCTAGTTATTACTCATGAAGCAAACTTAAATTTTT
>JBBCBB010088248.1:0-16496 GCA_037177235.1 Aquilaria malaccensis
GTACTTGGGGGACGACTTTTATGGGGAGGTGTCAGAGGCTCCTTAAATGCTTTGTTCGTACTTTCCAAGGTTACTCTAACATCTCGGGGAATGTATTCCCCGAGGATGGGTCCTCCGAGGGATACTTCTGTTTCCGAAGAGGGTCTGACCACTCTACCGAGGTTGGTCATACCATTTCCTAAGGAAGCGGATTCCCTACATTAGGCCAGGGGGATCGTTCATCCTTCCGACCTCGGCTGGCTGTTTCCCTCTAGCGAAGTCGGTACTCCGTCAGGTCTGGGAGCTCAGCTAGTGATGGCCACCTCGGCTATCATTAAGAAAAAAGCAATATTTGAATGGAATAACGAATGTCGTGAAGCTTTCAAATAAATTAAAGATTACCTGCGACACTTTCCTACACTAAAGCAGCCAAGGCCCGACGAACCTCTTGTGCTCCACTTAGACGTAACAGTAGGCTTCGTTAATGCTGTACTTATATAAGGAGCATGGGGCAAAGTAATGGCCCATATACTATGTCAATCATACCTCTTAGGGGGTAGAGTCTAAATACCCTACACTTTAGAAAGTTGTGTTATCCCTTGTCATAACTTCTCGAAAACTATGACCATACTTTTAGATGCACCGTATTATTGTTCATACAAAGTTACCCCTACGAGACATACTATAAAAGCCAGATAAGTTTGGTAGACTTGCTAAGTGGTGCATCAAGTTGGGTGAATATGACATTAGTTACGAGCCCCAAAAGGCCATCAAAGCACAAGCCTTGGAAGATTTTGTGGCCAAAATGATGTCGCCAGAAACAAGTGAGGATAAGCAACACAAAGAGATCCCGCTCTAGGAAATGTATATTGATGGGGCCTTTAAACTAAAAAATCAAGGAGCAAACATCAAATTTCAATTCCTTATCACAAATAACATCACTAAGTCTGAAGCCCTCATAGCATGGATATGGATGGCTAGTCAAGGTGAAGGTATGATGCGTACAAATATACTAGGATTCATAGCTAATAGTGAACCAAGTCACTAGAATGGCAAGGGCAAAAGATCTTACTTTTTATAAATACTTGAAAATAGAAAAGGATTTAATGAGGATGTTTGATCACGTGCAGGTTCAGAAGATCCAGCGAACCTAGAATGCAAGGGTAAATGCCCTCTTGAAAGGCCAAGAAGAGACCTTAACAAAAGAACTTGTAGAATCCTTGATCCACCAGATGAGGTATATGGCCCTCGAAGATGACTGGAGAAAGTCGATCAGACTCTACCTAGAAACCAAGACCTTTAATGGAACTCCTAAAGAAAAAAAAAAGACCAGGATTCGAGCAGGAAGATTTGTCATCATTGGCGATGAACTATACAAACGAGGGTTCACTTCTCCATTACAGTAATGTCTAACACCCTAGGAAGGACAAAAGGGTTTCTAGGAAATTCATCAAGAAGATTGTGAAGAGCATATTGGTGCCAACTCCCTAGCCCACAAAACCTTACGACAAGGTTACTTCTAGCCCACAATTCAAGAAGACACCAAAAAGCTCACCCAGCAAAATCACTCATGACAACTTAACTCACGAATACAAAGGCTACCTTCCTCTAAAGCCTCTTTGGCCACTGATCCTTGGCCTTCCGTTATGCAGGTTAAACTAGATCGGGGCACTCCCCACAGCTCCCAAAAAGGTTAAATATTGTATTGTAGCAATTAATTACTTCACTAAGTGGGTGGAAATAGAGCCTCTAGCCTCCATCACGGCTTCACAAATCATCAAATTCTTATGAAAAAATATTGTTTGTCAATTTGGGTGGCTTAAGGCCATCGTCACTGATAATGGGAAGCAATTTAATAATTAGCAAGTTTGCAAATTCATAAAAGGAAAAGGTATCCACCTCTACTTTGCCCCTATATCCCATCGTCAATCAAATGGACAAGTAAAAGAAAGCAATAGGACTATCGAATAAGGCTTAAAAAAAAAAGGCTAGATGAGGCCAAAGGCAAATAGCCAAAGGGTTAAAATTTCCTACCCAACACTGTGAACGCAAGTATATCACCCTAGTGAGAATGACAAAGCCTTCAAAGGAAACCTTGACTTACTAAAGGAGTTACGGGAAAGAGGCATGACCATTGTTAAGGTAGAACTAATTAAAAAAAACCTTAGGCAAGAAGCATTGAGGCCTAATTGGGATATACCTTACTTAGTCATAAGAAAAATCAGAGATGGAGTTTACGAGTTATCTAGCTGTGAAATGGGAAAGCTACCAAGACCTTACCACTCAAATGATTTATTACCTTATTTTGCATAATGATTTTGAGTTTACTTTAGTAGATTTGCTATGATGTACTTCCTCCCTGCACTCATCTTTATGAAAAATAAAAAGCACTCCTCCATAATGATTTTTAACATTCACAAAGTACGCAAGTCCTTTCTTTAAGCAATCTATGAATGCTTCTTAATTACCTAAGAGCGTAGCCACTTAAAAACATAACAGCTGAGGTATCACAGTGGAGTGACCTATCTAAAATTTAAGTATGCAAATATTATAGACAAGAAAAAAAATCATTAAAAAGAATCACTCTCACACACAACAAGAACAAAACTGTAAAATAATTTGAGCACATTTAAGCATTGTACCTAAAAAATTACCAAGAAAATCAGTGTTTCATTTCCATTAAAAATTCAAAGTTACAAGAAGAATAACAAAGGCTGCATGGAACTTAGAAAGGAGGAGATGAGTGATGGAGCCTCCTAAAACTCATCCAGAAAAGGGCTCTCATTAATGTCCTTTGCCAATGCATCCTCGTCGACAGTAGGAACCCCAGCTTGCCGTTTTTTAGCTACACTTTATAATCCAGACTTGGATCCTCATAAGCTGATATAAAAGAATGATGTAGGTCCAGATTTGCTCACTTTACCTAAAAATGGCAGGAAAGAAAACCTTCCTTAAATTTAAGGAAGGCATTCTTTCTGCGCCCTTTTTTGGCATTTTGGAGATGTGAGCCAAGATCCCTCACACGAGCATTGGCCTTAGTTCAAAGACACTGGTACTCTAAATGACCCTTACGCCCACAAAGCCAACTCACTCAATTCACTCCACGAGGGGCATTGTAAAAGTGACCGAGCTAGAGCTAGCTTCACCATGGACGGTCTTTGGGCCCAATGGCACATACTTGTCCATCGACAAGGTCTTCTCAACAGTGTTGATCTTGCTCCCTGTGCACCTTCAATAGGGATGCCTGGCGACTAGCCTCCTTAGAGGCCTTTTCCTCCATTTCCTTGGATGAATTAAACACATCTGCCAGCTTTTCTACCGATTTCTCAAGCTTTTGGATGCATCCCTCCTCCTACTGCTTTTCCTTTTTCATCAACTTAAGATCCTTTGCTAAGATACTCCAACAAGTATGTTCACTCTCCAACTCATTCTCTAAAGAGTCCTTAACACTTCGCAAGACCTCAACCTATGAATTGAAAAACCACATGGCCTTCTCACAAGCGGTATATTGTTCCCCAAGACCATAGGTAAGGATAGCCTTCTATTAGACCAAGCACATTAGAACTAAACAAAGACCAAAACACTAAAATTACCAAAGAATGTACCTAGAGTAAGCTGTAGCCTATGCTCACAAATGGTGGCTATCTGTCTAATGGGGTGGGCCAAAAGCACTGATACCTGGAAGTCTTCAACCCCTTAAGGATACGGTGAGTAATGTCTATTCAATCTTGAAAGATTGATTTGCCAATACCCACCACCCATTGGGAGTCAAAAACGTGATTAGGCATGGTTTCTGTCAACTCTAAGTTTTGCTTTTGTGCCCAACCATGTTTAGAGATCAAGAAGTGAGGCTGAAAGTGCTCGCCAACCTACAACTCGGGAGGTCTTCACTGAGCCAATGGCACTTTCTCAAGTATAACCTCAATCAAAATCTTGAAGAGAGGATGAAGAAGAGAAAAGCTTACTGCTTTTTCCTTTTGCAACGCCTCCCCGGGCATCTTCTAGCATACCACCGATGCCTTTGATCTTACAGCAGAGGTAGGCCCAAGGGTTTTTAAGCTATTTCTTGGTGGGCCTGGATGAAAAAATCCACAATCAGCACAAAACAATATCAAGTCATTAAAACCGATGTTACTAAAGGAAAATTTGTCTATAGAAGCCTTACCATCGTCACCACCTCGAGAGACATCGACCTCCATTGGGGTTGAAAGGCACAACCTCTTATGAACCAGTTGAGCCTCTTGAGGAAACTTAGACAAGTTTAACACTTGAGGGGCCAACTTGAAAGAGAGAGCCCTGAAGACTTCTTTGCCACGCTTACGACATAGGCCACTTTGGACTGCAGAATGGGAATCTTTCAAGAATTAGCCAAAGCATCAGTGATGCTCTTGTGTTTCTTCAAATATTCCTTAGCACAGTTGTTCATCCCTACAAAAAGAAACAAAATGTTAAGGCCAGTCGAAGGCAAGAACATTGAGGAAAATAGGATGCATGTATAGAGTACAACTCTTAGTATTTGGAAGGCCTTGTTGGGCCCTAAAAGCCTCCACCAAACTCCCCTCCTAACCTTCCTCCCAGTTGGAGGGATTCTTTGCATCAAGATAACCCTAGTGGGCCCTATTGATTTCATCTCATCTAAGAGTTATTTCATCAATATATGGATGGGGAATAACTTCAAAAAAATTTTATTCCCCACCACTGACTCCTGCCAAATGACCAGCCCAAAATACGAACAATGGCCCTTACAGCCCTTATATATTGGTAGCCGTTGGACCAAGGTCTATTGTGGAGTATTGTCAAATTCGCAAGAGAATTCCTACGCTGGCTCCCTTATAGTGAAGAATAAATGAGCTAGAAAAAAATCCTTGCAAGAAACGCAGGCAAATGAATTGTCGCCTTCTTTGTTGACAAGGGCAATGTGAAAGAACTGGAATCTTTCTTTAAGTTCAGCATGTAAAATTGGAGAAAAACTTCCAGAAGAGGGCTCACTATCGCCATCTTATAGCAAAAGATGACCCATTTATATGCGTGAACGTATTTAGGGTCAATTGTGAGGGCAGCACTGGATCGTACTTGTAAAATTGCTCTACTAGTAGGTGGAAAGGGAAACGGAGCCCGGTTTACAACTGATCTGTGTAAACCGTGAGAATATTAGTCCTTTTATCCCCACCTTCAAGGCCCCCATCCTTTAAGGCCTAATCTCAAGAAAGGGTGGCCACAATGCCTTTAGGCCATTAATATTGTGTAGCTTCATCTTCGGGGCTCTCTCGTCGAGCTCTATCAAGATGTCTTTCAATACTTTCAACACCTTCCAAATCGGCCTCACCGGCAATAGCCCTAGATGACAATCTTGGAGACATAAACTAGAAAAACCATTCCACAACCGTTAAGATTACTGCCAGCATATGAAGGGCAGTGGAAGAACAGCCGGCAGTAGCCAAAAAAGTCAAACAACAGAAAACCCCAACCAAGAGCACCAAAAAATCTACTATTACAGACTATAAAGAAAGGGCCAAGTTACCTAACTGTAGGAAGCTTGACAAAAGGGGGGAAAAACTTCAAAGACCTAGAAGAAGATCCGACAGTGAGCACAATGAACAGTAGCTAGCAAGATAAAGAAAAATACTAACAAAGGAAGAAGCACTCAAACAGTAAAAAGAAGAGTAAAAAAAACCCTAACGTATATATGGGGAAAACCCATTACCTTCAAGTTACCTCATGAAAACTGTCATTGTCATCATTGCAAACTTTTAACCCTATGAGAAGAAGCCACATGGCAATGAGCAGCCTTAAAAAATGGTCATGCCCGGTCACTTCCTTAAGGCGCATTAATTAGGCATCACGTCATCTTCTTTCTCAACTGTTGAGCCTGCCGCACATGACAACAACAGAAGATGAAATAAGCTAGAGTGGTGTCGCATCCCTCTTGACAAGACAATGATGGATAAGGTATGGCTTAACGCAAGAAGGGAGGGATCATACCCCTCTTAGACAAAAAAGTGCCACCATTCAAAACAATGACGTCTAAAGAAAATGCAGGACCCCGGCACACATTTTCTTATAAAGAATGGGACCTATTGGTAAGAAATATGGGCCTAATATGAGGCCCAAAATAGATAAATCCATATCCGGTAGATCCACAATAAAGAGTCCAATGAGCTAATAAGAAAAATCCTATCCTAGAGGAAAATATGATCCTGAAATTAAAGGATTAGCTAGAGGATTCTTATCCATGACTTATTTACTCAAATCTCTCCTAGCTATATAAACCCTACCAATCACCAATCTCAAGGTATGATATTCTGACTCTTCACCCTTTTACTCCTCTCTGCTCACCGAAAATCTAATTTGATCGTCAAAAAGTTTTTGTCGGAAAAGTATCCCGGGGCTCTGATGTTATCTTTGTATGTAGGATTCTCTTTCAAAGTTCATCACACCTCTAGGCTAGGTCCATAACCCCTTTCAAATATCATCTAACAACAACAATATCAAATCACCAACATTTATATCACTTCATAACCTAAACAACTTAGATTTTCCTCATTTTTGCAAAAAAAAAAAATGAAAAATAAAGAGAAAAAATAAATCCTTCCACAAATAACCTCCAAATTGAACCATGAACATTGGATATTGCTGGGTAAGCCTCCAAACTAAGAAAACAAGCAAAAAACAGCACTCATTCAACCAAAAAACTCATATATCTAAAAACATGGAAATCAAAAAAATTAAACAAAGTAAACTATAAAATGCAAAAAAACTTACTGGGTTTTCTAAATCGAAACCAAATCTACCAATATATGGCAAAGAAACAACAATAACAAAAGTTAGGCAGTTGATTTGGTGATTTGTGCAATGTGTGCTTGTGAGAGGGAAGAGAAAGACAAAGAACAAGCAAAGAAAGAAATGACTGGAGTTCAATGCAGATCTGGTTTTAAATTAGATTTTTCCATTAGAATAAAATGCACCATTTCATTAATGCCCATTTCCAATAGATTAAGTCATTGGAAATTAAAAGAGTAAATTTCCAACTGCTTAGTTGTTGGGCAATTTCAATTTTATTTCCCTCCCCCATTTTTAATAAAATTAATTTATAAATGTAAAATAATAAAGCAGAGTAAATTAGGAAATTATATTTTTCAATGGTTAGGCCGTTGAAAACTTGTCTGTCTTTCTTCTAACGGCTCGTCATGTTGGAAATTTCCAACAGTCTACTAGTTGGAATTTTGGCCATTGAAAAATGGCTATTTTTTTAGTAGTGATGCATTAAATGACTACATAGCTTGTACTTTTGTTTCTTTTTTCTTTTTTTGAAACTCGGCCAAACAAAATGTGTTTTTAGAGCTTAATTTAATACCATGTCAAATTTATCTTCTTAATGGAAAAGTTACCATTGTGTGTATGGTACAATACCTAAAATATCCAATTGATGTTCTCCTTAATTGTGAATTAAATTTAACTTTTAATCCAAAATCTTCATGTTTTATCGTCGGCAAAAGTCTCAAATTTATCACTAATGTTTTGGACGGGACCAAATTTGCCACTAGTGTTTTTTTTGTCCCAAATTCCCATAAATGTTGCAAAATTTGTTCAAATTACCTAATAACATTAAAAAACTAATAAAAGGGAATAAAGTAGCAGATTTTGAAATTTTAGGGTGATAATGCAACTTTTAGGAAACTTAAGAACTTTAGGTAATTTATCCATTTATTCAATATGAAGGGAAAAATTAAGGATTTTGGTCCACTAGCTGTTGCTTCGGCTGCACAATCGTCGACTACCTTTTTGACCAAGTCACTCATCTTGCCCTCTAAAGGATTCAATTAATTTTTCCATTTTCCTAGTCAACAGCCAACGCACCAATTTCAATTGAATCTTCTAATGAAATGCCCTCAAGCCCCAGCCCCAAAAATTGTTCAGTGTCTTTATCCGGGTCATTTGTATCTACTCCAAAAAATCTAATACGGATGAGGAGCTACCATGTCTGAAACATGAGCCAAAGCAGAGGGAATCACCAAACAAGGCACTGGAGGTAAAAGCTTTTTCGAGAACCGTGAGCTTTTGGTTAGATGTCTTTGACCCGCTAGTGGTCATGTATTTTCCTTTCATGGCTATAGAATTTCAGCTCTCCCTCACACTCTAGGAGTGGAGATTAGAAAGAGAAGGTGGCGTGTGAAATTGGAGACTAGAAAAAGCCATTGACAGTGTGTAGCTGAAGTAGTAGTCGCAAGTGAGGTGGACTAGAATCATTGTCTTTTACTTTCATATTGAAAAAAAGGATAAATCAACAAATGTCTTTAAAGTTTTTTAAAAGTTACAGTATCACCCTAAAATTTCTAAACATGTGATTCCCTCATTTTCTACTAGTTTTTTAATAGTCAGTGGTCTATTTAAGTCAACTATGAAACATTAGTGGATGATTTGAGTCAATTGTGAAACATTAACAAGAATTTAGGACCAAAAGCAATTTTAGTGGCAATTTGGACTCAACCCAAAACATTTGAAGTAAATTTGAGTCTTTTGCCTTTATCTTACTTAATGCAACTTTACACTATTATTAGCAATATTAACTTTTGTGAGTGATAAGAAGATGCATTAAAGGGAATAAAAATTATATCTTCATAACTAGCCACTTTTATTTCCTTTTTTTTTTGGAAACTTGGTCCAAACAAAATTTGTTATTAGAGCTTAATTCAATACCATGTCAAATTTATCTTACGAATGGAAAAATTATCGTTATATTTATAGTGTAATACCTAAAATATCCAATCAATGTTCTCCCTAATTGTGACCTAAATTTAACTTTTAATTGAAAATATTCATGTTAAACCTACTACTTTCTGTTTCAACCAAAAATAACTCATGGTTTCTTTAAGGTCAAATTAGAGCATTTATATCAATTATATTTGAATATTTAATATTGTTTCCATATGTACAAGAATATTAGGAAAAAAAATCAATTTTTTTTTTGGAAACAGCCCAACAGGTGCAGATTTTATTTCAACCAAAATAGTCCAACGACACTTATAAATAAGGTCAGAGACCTACAGAAGGAACAAGCAAAGCCTAACGTAAAAATAAATAAAAATGAATCCTAACACCTGCACTTAACAGCAAAATCAGGTGAATACACATAACTAAAAGATCTCAATAATAGAAATATCAAACCTAGCTAAGTTAGAAGTTTCAATAAGACTTATAAGCTCCAAAGTAGTTCGATCGTCGTGGTGATGAAGCCTTCAATCAATTACATTCCTGCTAGAGAAATAGATCAAAGCAACAAAGCAAGCTTTACTAATTTTAGATTTAATAGACTTCCTTTTCACCACTATACTAAACCACCAACAAAATCAGTTCCACTGTCTAGGAGCATCTCTTAGATGAAGCTTACACATAAGCTCACACCAAAGAGATAAAGAAAAAGAGCATTCAATAATATGTGATTCTTGGATTCTTCCATCATCAAACACAAATAGCAAAGAGAGTGAGTCCAAAGACACATACTGTTTCACTCTATCCAGGGTGGATAACCAGTCCATCATAGCAAACCAGTAAATAAAAGAGAATTTAGGAATAGAACTCCAAACCATTTTTTGCAAAGAACCCCATCAAAGTTTTCCACCATATAAAGATAAGCAAGTTTCATAATAAACTTGCCATTTTGCACACAATCCCACGTCTGATCATGAATACAGTCACTAAATGAGGACTTGGCCTTGAGAATATGCTTCCAACATAAAAAAAAAAAAAGAAATCACACGAGGAAGTAATTAAATCCCTAGATGCCTGAATCATGCAAATAATAGGCATGAATCCATTTAACCCAAAAACTCTCTTTATCAACAAAAGCAAATTGCAAAAAATGTAACCTTTAAATTGCTAATGATTACTCCAAATAAAAAAAGGTACCAATATTATAGAATAAAATTTCTATTTATAGCAATTTTTTTTTATTTAATTGACCATATTACGCTTAATTGTTTTAGAAACTAATATTCATTTTGCTCTCAATACAAACAAAAAATTAAAAACCTACTAAGTTACCTGTTTCATTTTCTCCATTACAATTTGGATTATTCTTTTTTCTTGTGGACCTACTTTTTTACATCATTGTGTGTGTGTGTGTGTGTGTGTGTGTGTGTTTTCTTTTTTTTACAATTCATAGTATGTGTAATTGTTTTTAACTGGCCTAAAGCCCATTTTCCCCCTGAACTTTACCAACTCAAACGTTTTACCTCCTAGAATTCGACTTGGTTCGACCCACCCCTCAAACTTTCCAAATTGGGACCTTTTACCCCCTCTGCTTGGTTAAATGGAGAATGTATACTAAAATAAAAATAAAAGGAAAACTGAAGGGCTAACTAAAACATTTGTCCCATGATTAAGTCTTGTAAGCAAACAATATGCACAAAGGTCTCAGTTTAACATTTTGGATTGTCCATCTTTCCTTTGCCTTTGCCTATAATTTTGTGTTAAGGCTTTTTATTATTTGCTCATAAGAGTCAACCATTAGATAAATGATTTAGTTAGCCCTTCAATTTTTCTTTTATTTTCATTTTAATATACATTCTTCATTTAATTGGACTGAGGGGTTAAAAGTCTCAATTTGCAAAGTTTGAGGGGCGAGTCGAACTGAGTCAAAGTTCAAAGGACAAAAAGTTAGAGTTAGCAAAGTTCAGGGGGCAAAAGGGGCTTTAGGTTTTTTAAATCCATGATTATGTTTCTATATCATTTATGGGTATTGGTGTTTTGATTCTATAGGCAAATGTGTGGTTATTTTTATGCTCTTTTGTAGGCTCTTATATGTGGGTTTATATAGAAAGTTTTATATTCAATCAACTCCCTAGTATGGTCATTGTGAAAGGGCAACTAAGACGACTATGCATTTATTCCGGGAATATTCAGATTCTACAATAGTTTGGTGTAACTTCTGTCTCTCCCCACTTAATAGATAGTGACCTTTTTTTAAGGCTTGGCTAACTTTTCTTTTAGCCTCTCAACCGAATTGGCCTTTTAATTGGCTTGTTTACTTGGTCTCTACTCTTTACACTATATGCTTGGGTAGGAATGAGTGTTTTTTTAGTAATGCTTCATTTCATACCCAACTCATTATAACAAGGAGGATGCTCTCTGTTAATAAATTATTACAACACAAGACCACCTGGCCTTTTTTTCATCACTTCCATTCAACACTCCAAATCCTCTTTGTTAATCATGGGCAATTTAGAATCGACTTCACACTTCTGCTAGTTTGAATACTTTCCTTATTGATGGTGCATGGCATAGTTCTTGTACGTTGAGGGTTTTGGCTTGGATTTGGATGGAGATAAACGCTCCCCATAATTAACAGAAGGTTGATTATTACTCAGTTGTTCTTCCGCATTACAATCAGAATTATCTACTCTTCCTGGGGTAATTCAGGTGGCATATAGACTTTAATTACCAATTATCACTATTCTAATTGATTGTTCATAGGCGCTAGCTGCTTTTCATAGTAATCTCTTGCTTAGTCCGATTCAAATGAGTTTGGTTCATGAAGCTTTCAAGTGTATGGAGACTTTCGCTTATTGCTTGGTAGTCATTGCTCCTCAAGGTGTCCCTCCAGCGCATGCTCTAGCAGCTTCCTTTTTTTCCTAACTTGTTTTTATGTTTCTAAATAACTAAAAAAAAAACTCCATGGAGTAAGCTTAAATTTCATCAATAATGTAATATTTTATTCTCATATTATCTATTTTTTGTAGTTCTTTTATCTTTAAATTAACGTTTGGTTCTAGAATCTACAATTTATATTTATAAAAGTTGTGTTTTTTATGATTACTAAAATGAACTGTGAATTTCAAATTAAGGTGATGAAAAATTATCTACTTCCCAAAACATATGTTGTTGACTCAACTAGATGAGAAATGACTTCAAACTTGAGAAAACTCAAATTGGAAATGAAAAATAAATGGCAATAAAAGTTCATGAACATCCCACAAACATTTACCACATCCACAGATATTTGTGGAATTTTGCCTATAAATAGTTATGATTTACTTACTCCCCGTCCCAAATTCTTTGCACCATTTACTTCTTAGCAATTAGTCTATGATTTTTTATTTTTAACATTTTAGCATATAAATGAAAAATATTTTATATATGAATGATAAATCAAGACCTATAATTTTTAAATATATATTTTTTAATTTTTTCTAATAAATAATAATATAAATAAATTCAAGTCAAACTAGCCAAGAAAGTCAAATAGAGCAAAAAAAGTGGGATGAAGGGAGTATTTTTCTCATCCTATTTTATTTTTAGTTTTTTAATATGGTATACTGTGATTTTGGTTGTCTCAATTTCACTTCTTAGGCAATTTTTCTATTTTAATTGTTTTTTTCAAAGATTATTGCTTCAATTGATTACTTTTGTTGTTCTTTTTTTTTTTTTCGAATCCATCCAAATTATGGCTTCAAATGATGATTTTGCAAATTTAAAGGGTTGTGTGGTATCAGATGAAAATTGAGGGACTAATGTGCTTTGATCAACTAAGTTTGAAGTCTAATAGTGTTTTCGGCCATTTTTTAGCTTAAAAAATCTTTGTTTTATGTTTTCAAAAAAATTTCCTCGTATAATTTATATTTTCATTCCTTAATGAGAATTTTAATACTTACTTAAATTCCACAATAGTAGAAAAATTTTGCTCCCTCTGTCCTTAAAAAGATAAACTATTTCCCTTTCTGGAAAATTTTTAACATCTAATTTACCTTACTACCCTCATTTAAACTCTCTCAACACAAAATTCAAGAACTGCACAAAACCCAAAAATAATATATTCTTTTTCTAATCCTTATTTAAACTCTCACCACACAAATCTCAAAAAAATATATATTTTTTGTTTATTTTAGCCTTAATGGTGAAAATGGAAAAGAAAACACAAAATTACATACATCTTAATTTTCATGCCCAAAGAAATGCATCATCCATATTAGGACAAAGGGAGTATCACACTATTAAAATTGTAATTTAGATATCAAAATTTTCCACAATTATTCATAAGCATGAAGGTTGATTCACAAAAAAAAAAAAACAACTATACTAATATTAAGATTCAATCACTGGAGAATTTTGGTAACAAAGGCAACAAATAAACGGCTGGCTTTCCTCTTAGAAACTCGCTCGTGAGGCCCCATTTTCTCTAGTAAGGAGAGCATTTCCATCGTTTGGTGCCTTTAATTTGTTCCAAAATTCACTATATGAGTAAAAATATCGAGCCTTTTTCCTCCTTTGGTTCATTCCCTAAAGCCCAAATTTCTTGAAACTTAATCATTTCTTGGCCTTCTCCCTTGATTGATACCAAATCCTAATTCTTCATAACCTTAAAATAGGTTATTATTGGAGCATAATTGTTGTTCTGTGTTCTTTGTTCTTTGTTTGAAATCCCTACACTACCTATTATCATCATTTTCTTTTTTACCAATGATAAGAAATTGGTGCATGGTAGATTGTTTGTGGTGATTCTATATGCTCCATAAAAAATTAAGCTGAGGCAGTTAAATCTCCATCACCATCAACAGGTTTTGAATGGCTGCTTATTTGGTTTTATATGTTAGTTTATTCATTATTTCAGAAGATTGGTTTGATTGCTGGAATTGTTTTGTCTCTTAGCTTGGTCTTCTTTCTGGAGTTCTGTTATTTTGCTACTATTCTAGGTTAGTTATTCGGATCTTATAACCTAAGATGGTTTGGATTATTTTTGCACATTTTGTTGGTTCCTGTTTTGTGATTTCTATTAGATTCTGAACATTGTTCATTGCTTAGCTACTTGTTCTTATGAACCTAATTCAAGATATGTGTAGCATAAAGGTAAAAGATGACAGCAAGTGTTGCACCTCTTGCTATAATGTTCTTAAAGGTATATTCTTTTACAGCAATTTCTTTAGAGCTTATGGACAATATGTTCCCTGATCTCTATAATTTTCTATTTATCAAGATAGTGGATATATGACACTTTGCTCAAGATTTTATACAATTCTATAAAAATCATGCTTAGAAGCTTGAAGGTAAGGCTTGCTATTCTATGAGCAATGGGTCCAAACTGATTCATTATCAGACTTTCTCATTGACAATATCTCATGGTACTCCAATAACATGGTTTTTGCCATATTGATGGGGCTCTAATGTTAGTCACCTACCTTAATCCTCATAGTCTTTATGATAAACACAACTTTCAATATTTATAAGCTTCCACCAATTCTGATGACACCAATGACAATAGCATTTATTGGAAAACATATGGGCTGAATTATAGCAATGTACATTTATCCTAGTTCTCGCCACCAGCGGCGTTATCTAAGAGCCTAAGTGAAACTAGATATCACAAAGTTGTTAATTCCTTGATTCTATTTCCATACTTTAAATGCTCATAAATTATGGATCCAACTCAAATATGAAAGGGTATTCAATGTCTATAAAAAATGTCATCGAGTTAGCCACTCTCGACCTTACTACTACAAATCTTTAATGTAGATTCTTGAAATTTACAATGATCACATAGAACTTTGTTGGCAACATTGGGACACCTTTGCGAAGTATAACATGAGGCTTGCAAGCTCTTATGCATCATGACAAATTAGTGCAAACACAAGGGTAGTGATCTCCCTAATGATGCACAAGACCCTGTCTCTTATCAAACTTTTAGTGCTCAATCAAAAGAGTTTGAAGTTAATGTTACCTTGACTAGACCTTGTGATGGTATGGCCACAAATCCTTTTGTCCCTTTAAGGAAAAACACATTCATTTTCATTTTGGTGATAGATGAAGATGTTAGTTTAAAAAAACCAAATCTAAAGCATCCTAAGAAGGGCTATTTTGATGGCATTTGTTTTAGGAAGCAAATGGGTTCACCTGAAGGCATTTCGACCTCACAATCTAATAAGCGTGTTAGGTGCTTTGACCAAAAAGATTCCATTGAAAGCTAGGTTATAATAGCTACTAATTTCATCAACGATAAAGTGAGAGTTAGTAATCAAATTTCTAGTCAAGGCAAGTAGGAAGACTCAATGGGTTATAACTATCATGTTATATTTAGTGTGCATGATATTCACATATTAGTGTTAGTAACCTTACGGCTGAAAGGCCTAATTAATTCTTATGTTCCCGAGGGAGGACGCCCCCTTCAAGCATGTATGTCATGGTGACTTTGATCCTGGCACTCAACTTACTGCTTTCCTGCAAATAAATCTTAATGATAATGGTATGCCACTAATATTGTTGGGGATTAAACATGTTGATAACAATGATGTTATTAATACCATGTGTTGGCCGCTGAAATGGATTAAGCATGACTTGTCTACTAGTTTTCATAAGAGTGTTGATTATTCTAAATTAAATGCTTTTGAAGATGGATTTTTGTTGTTCCTCAACAAAGCATCGAGTCATTATGAGTCTTATATCCTTTAATTGTTGGGGCCTAGGTCGAGCAACGGTAGTCCATCACCTTCAAACATTGGTTCGCCTCCATCGACTTGTTATTTTATTTACTATGAAAACAAAGTTGGATGCTAGTTGTGTAGATAGTAAGTTAAGAATCTTGGGATTTTATCATCATATAGCAGTAAAAGCTTATGGGATGAATAGTGGTCTATGGCTTGGATGGCAATCTTTTATGTGTAGTTGTCAACTTTTGTTTAATAACCACCATTTTATTGTGGTACACCTTAAGGATGAATTAGGGTCACAATGGTACCTTGGTTGTGTGTATGGTCATCCTAGGATTTAATTTTGAACCCAAACATGGTCTAATATTATGAAAATCCTTTCTAATTATCAAGGGGCATTACTATTGATTGGGGACTTTAATCAACTGTTGTTGGAATTAGAGAAAATAGGTCAAAACTTTCACATATTCCCAAGGGGCTAAATCTCTTCAACCTTTCTTGAACATATTGGCTTTCTCTCAACTTCCTCATGAAGGTCCTCGTTTCACATGGTCAAACTTTCAAGAAGGTGAAGATTTGAGTCTTAACAGTGTTGGATAAAGGCTATGCTAATTCTAATTTGATGGAGTCAATCACAAATTCAACCTTCATCAACTTGGGTATCTAACAGTTAGATCATGCCTTTATATTATTAGATTCTTATCCTAATCATCTTTTTTTCCATCACACTTAATGGTTTGAGGCATTTTGGCTTCATTATGCACAGTGTGTGAATGTGATTAAATCTGCTTGGAGTTTAAAGGTTTGAGGCTTTTTTATATTCTAGGTTACTACTAAATATAATGACATTATTCCATCCCTTTGTTAGTGGAGCAAGTTGTGTGTTGGTAATATTCCCCATTAGCTTTGCGTTATTGAGCAAAGGCTTTAAGAAATACAACAACTCTCCAATCCTTCTTATCACCAAACCTTGATGCAGAACTGAGGACAAAGTACATTAAGTTGTTGCCAGCCAAAAAAAGTTTTGATAGCCAAAGGCTATCGCCTCAATCTGGCCGAATACCCTGCCACAACAATGGCCAGAAGAACTGGCGCTTCCCG
>JBBCBB010088259.1:0-16496 GCA_037177235.1 Aquilaria malaccensis
TCTCAACCGAAAATTAGGTATGAAATTTTTGAACACCCGGTTTACCCCGTTTCACTTGGATCCTGGAGGGTTTCGATAAATTCCGCTGCGCTGTTTGGCTCCTGAAACCCAACAGTTTCTACCTTGCTCTCCATCAGATGCTCTCACGATTTCTTGACGCCTCCTTCCTAAGAGTTCTCGATATAGCCGGAGGACCATCATCACCATGGTCAAAAATGGAGTTCCTCAACCTTCTTGAGCGTCCTCATTCGGTTGAAGATGATAATGATGATGAGGACAATGTCAAGGATGCTGATGCCGAAGAGCCCATAAATGGGGAAATTAACCCTTAGGCTCTTTTTTGTAGTTTTTTTTGTGTACTTTGTACTCTCTAATGAAATTGTACTCATTTCTAAAAATTTTGGCTAATTCCATGGTTAACACCATCATCGGCAAACATTGCTTGCCCGTGAACTATTCAGTTGATTAGCGACCTTCGGCTAACTTGCAACCTTCGGTTCAATGATGCCCAACAAATTTGTTCATGTACTATCCTTGACGAAAATATTATTAAGGATTGAAAACCTTATGATAGCCGAAGGGCTATGGCCCTCAAAGATCTCCTGATCAGCTATCTGAAACCACCCTTGGTAAGGACTTAGCCTTGACCTCGGGGCACACCATCGACATCACCCTCGGAAAGTTGACGTGACCAACTTTGGGAAAAGGTCTCTTTCACCACTTTTGGATTTACCAAAGTCAAAAAAGTAGATTTACCTTCCTTGATAGTGGAAAATGCCTCCCAAAGGTGACCCACTCTACCGAAGGGTATTTCCCACGAGCCCTCGGGGAAAATCTCCTCTCGAAGGGGTCTCGTACCCCGAAGGGGTCTTACCCTGATACGACAAAAATGGTTAAAGAGCCTCTGACAGAGAGACCTCATACATGCCCCTGCCCTCTGGCCAGAATAGCATACGGCCAGCTGGTTACACCTACCTCCGAAGGTACGGATCAGATCTGACTGAACACGTGTCATGATATGGGCTGGTTGTGATAGACGACATCCTTCCTCCACCCTCCTATAAATAATTGGGAAGGACCTTGGTAAGAACATAGAGAACATTCTTTACTCTATACTCTTTTCTACCACTCTCAAATAGTGACTTGGGTGTCAAAGGCTCTTCCCCTAGAAAAACACTCCAGGGAGTCTCTAACCCTTGTTCTTCTAAGTGTTTCAGATACTCTCCCACTAGATGTCCTCTCTGCAAGCCAACAAGTCATTCAACGAAGATGTCGACGGGTGTCATTTGGCGCCGTCTGTGGGAACTCATTCTCTGGTTGCCGTTGTTGAGACCCGACATTCTAACGACAAGGGACTCCCAAAGTGCTAGTCCACGCCGGAAACTCAAATAGCGATTGAATAGCCTGGAACAGAGACTTCATTACTAGAGGATGAACGTCCTCTAACGGTCATGATGAGATTTTTTGTAGATTTTCAGTGCTCTGTTGTGGCTGAAATAACTAAACAACTCAATCAAAGGTGGTCACAACCACTTCCTGCAGGAAGGGCACTTTCTCCTAACGTCCAGGAAGAGAGAAGCCCAAAGTTGCCTCGCTGGAGCTCCGAAAGTAGGGGTTTTCACGATGAGTCATGAACATAAAATGTACCCTCCAAAAGACATCACATGGAGAAATGGTGTCAAAAGAGCCCAGGACTTCCCGCCAGCAGAGTGCATCCCCGTATGGCAAGTCCCAATCCCCCCACCGACGAAGTTACTCTCCAAAAAGAAGACGTTGCTCTCCATTGCCGGTGACTACCAGGAAACGGGGAAAAGATAGTACTACCACCCGCATGGAGAAGTTCCTAGAGAGGTTGGAGAAGGTGGAAAAATAAATTTCTTGGAAACCTGTCTAGTCAAGGTTGTCAGAGACCTTTACCGGAGAAGAGTCACCCTTCATTTGTGCAGTAGTAGAGGTGCCTATGCCCAGTGACTTTCGAGTGCCACGCTTGGAAACGTATGATTGGCATAGTGACCCCCATGCTCACCTAACGAAATATAGGCGCAAATGAAATTGCATGGCACTAATGATGCCACCCTCTGAAAGTGCTTTGAAGTCACCCTTTTAGGGCCAGCAACTGCGTGGTATAACTCCCTGGCTCCCGAAACCATAATAGGTTTCCAGGAGTTATCCACTGCATTCACCCAGTAGTTCATCAGAAGTACACCAACAGTGAAGATGCCCGCCCAAATGTTTGAGAGAGCCCAAAAGAATGGGGAGACCATTGGGGACTATGTCGAGAGGTTTAACGAAGAAACCTTGAGTGTCCCTGATTTCTACCCTGAAATCTGCATCTTCGCAATGATCAGGGGACTTCCGAAAGATTCACAACTCTTCTATGAGCTCTCCAAGGATCCCCTGACACCCTTAGAGAATTCTATCGAAGGGCAGAACAACACATGATGGCTGAAAATTTGAGGATGGGAGGGCCAAAGTCTGATCACAATCACTCTGAGGGTCAGAGTCATCAACCTCAATACCCAACTGAGGCGAGGGTAGACTTCGGAAACCAAGGAGGAAGAAGCTGATGTCTTTCATGCCCATAAGCACTACAAGGACGAACATACTCATGGCCATGGAAAGACAAGGAACTGTTATCTAGCGTCCGAAGGCCATGACCTCAGAAAATGAAAAGAGCATGAAGAAGTTCTGTTAGTTCTACCAGGACCACAAGCACAACATCGAGGATTGCTTCCAGCTGAGAAAGTACGTTGAATCTTTAATCAAGCAGGGGCAACTCAGGTGCTACCTGCATATACCGTCGCCCAAAGGTAGAAGGGAAGAAGAAAGGGAAGGTGAAGATGAGGACTACGACTCTAACCGATGTCGCAACCGAAGTCCCAAAAAGCATCCACCACCCCCCGTGGGAGTGATCCAAACAATCACGACTGGGATACCCTTGACCAAGAGGAAAAGGAAAGTTTGAGAAATATCGATGATGGAGTTTAGAAACCTAGCAAACTAGCTTGTTTCGAAAGATGGGTCCACCGTAAAATTCCCTCATGATGACCCCTTCCTAACGATTGCAAGGATAGGGAGCTAGGATGTCAAAAGAGTGCTCATCGACGATGGTTCCATTGCCGACATTCTATTGTGCCACCTCTTGCAGAACTTGGGCATCTCCAAGAGTGATCTTAAACCCATTACCTCCCCCAGGTTTGGCGTAGGTCCATCTGAACTCCCTATACTAGGATGGATCGATCTACCTTTGATGCTAAGGGAAACTTCGGTTCAGAACAAGAAAGAGCTCTTTGGCTCCATAATGATGAGGTTCATTGTCATAGATGTTCCTTCTTCGTACAATGTCATCCTCAGAAGGCAGACATAAGGAAATCTTCATGTTCGTCAAAATGTGAAGTACTTAACGATCACCTTCAGCACAAAGGAGGGGGACGTGGAAATTTTCATTGATCAAGCCGAAGTAAGGAACGTTTTTGGGAAGGCAAGATAGAGCTCAGCGAAAGTTCATGCATAGACTTCAAAAGAAAATAGCATGTTTGGTGAAAAGGCAATAGGAGGAGAAAAAAGTGACTTTGAAAAAATAGAAACAGAGGATGTAAACCTTGTCTTGGGCCGAAGTACCCGAGTGGGGAAAAAACTAGCCGAAGGTGACAACTAAAAGCTTGTATCTCTTCTATTAATGAACAATGATCTACTTGCCTACTCTCTGAGCAATAGGCCTGGGGTAGATCTTGGTATAATCCAACATTGTCTTAAAGTGCGTCTGGAGGTGAAGCTTGTTCAGCAGAAAAAAAGTAGCCTTTTGGCGCATAAGAACAACTTTGTTAAAACCAAAGTCCAACGGTTAATGGAGGCGAGCATAATAAGGGAAGTCAAGTACCCTGAATGGCTAAGCAATGTAGTTGTTGCGACAAAGAAGGGGAGCTATAAACTCTGAATGTGTATTGACTTCCAAAACATAGACGACGCCTGCCCAAAAGACTCCTACCCCCTACCACCAGTAGACCAACTTGTGGACTCCACTGCCAAATATGGTCTGCTTAGCTTCCTCGATGCCTTCAGTGGATATCACTAAATTCGGATGAATCCCGAAGATGAGGAAAAAAACTGCCTTCATAACCGATGTCGGTACCTACTGCTACATGAGAATGCCCTTTGGCCTTAAAAATGCAGGAGCAATGTACCAAAGGCTGATGAACAAGGTATTCAGCTCCCAAATTAGGACAAATATGGAAGTATATGTCGACGATATGATAGTTAAGAGCAAATGGCCTGAGAGTCATATCGTAGACTTGGAAGAAACATTCCACCAACTCCAAAAATTCGGGATCCGTCTTAACCCCAAGAAATTTAGTCCCGAGGAACACCCTTGGAACGAAGATTGTCGAAAGGCTTAGGAGGAGCTCAAAAGCTACCTAACCCATCTGCCGACACTTCGGCAGCCGTGGCAAAGGGGAACCCCTCATCCTCTACCTCGCCGTCACCGAAAAGGCAGTATGTTCAGTGCTTGTAAAGGAAAAGGGAGGAAAGCAATGGCTAGTATACTATGTGAGTAAGTCCCTGCATGTAGCCGAAGTTAGGTACCCTCTTCTACAGATGGCCATCTATGCCTTAGTACTGGCAAGCAGAAGGCTGCGACCTTACTTCCGAGGGCACCCTATCGTTGTCCAAAGTAACCTACCTCTTAGAGATGTCATGAAGAAGGTAGACCATTCGGGAAGATTATCAAAGTGGTTCATCAAACTTGGTGAATACGACATCACCTATGAGCCAAGAAAGGAAATAAAAGCCCAAGCACTGGTAGACTTCATCGCCGAGGTACCTAAAATCGAAGGTAGTCTAGAAGACCTCGAAAGTGACAGGTCTGAATGGACTTTTTTTGTTGATGGTGCCTCAGGATATGAACATCAAGGAGCTAGAGTAATCCTCCATGGACCCAAAGATATGGAAGCTATGAAGGCCATCAAATTCGGATTCAATGTCACCATCAATGTCACCAAATATGAAGCCTTTATAGCTAGCTTATGGCTGGCAAAAAGAGTAAGTATGAGGAATCTAAAGGCCTACAGCAATTCTCAACTAGTGGTCTAACAGATGGAGGGGGAGTACGGGGAAAAGGACCCAAACTTGGCAAAGTACCACGATATCATGAAAAAGCTCATCCAGGAGTTCGACACGGTATATATAGAAAATGTACCGTGACAAGATAATGTTGAAGCAAATACTTTGGCCAAATCAAAGAAGTCCACCAAAGTGCTGTATCAGCCAAGCATAGTGGTAATGTGCATAACAACCTCAGGCAAAGGGTGGAAAAATCCTATCAAGAAATACCTCATAACTTTCGAGCTTCCCAAAGATCCTCATGAAGCGGCGAAAGTGAGAAAATGCTCAGGAAGATACTTCTTGATTGGAGAAAAGTTGTACTGACAAGGGTACGCAAGTCCGTTACAGGGGTGTGTTAGTGAAGAGGACGTGGTGATGGTCCTCAAAGAAGCCCATGAGGGGGACTGTGGTTCTCACATAGGAACTGATGCCCTTGCCAGGGTACGACTCCGCCAAGGATATTTCTGGCCTACCTTGAAGAGGGATGTGAGGCAGCTTGTCCAGAAATACGATAAATGCCAGAGACACGCTCCCATCCAGAGACTACCCTTGCAAGTGATATCTTCGGTAAACTATCTTTACCCCTTCATGGTTTAGGGCATTGACCTCATTGGGCCCTCCCAATAGCTCAAAGAGGCGTGAAGTTCTACGTAGTTGCAGTAGACAATTTTACCAAATGGATCGAGGTAGAGCCTTTAGTAGTAATATCGGCAAAGGACATACAAAGATTTGTCTGGAAGAACATCATATGCAAATTCGGTGTACCAAGGGTGATAGTAGCCGATAATGGTTCCCAGTTCACCGATAAAGGTTTGTAGGAATTTGCAACCAACCTCAGAACAAAATTGCACTTCACCCCAGTTGCCCATCCTCAGTGCAATAGACAAGCTGAAGTGTCGAACAGAACCATAAAAGATGGTCTTAAAAAGAGCTTGAAGGAAGCAAAAGGAAAATGGCCAGGAGAACTTCTAACTGTTCCCCGGAGCTATCGAAAAACTTCTAGAAGGGCCACGGTTGAGACACCCTTCTCAGTCATCTTTGGCACGGAGGCCATTATCCCCATCGAGGTCATACAGCCATCAATGAGGACACAGGTGTTCGACGAAGAGGGGAACAACCTTGGTTTGAGTTCTAGGTTGGATCTAATTGACGAGCATAGAGAGATGGCCAAGCTTAGAAGAAAGCTTTTTAGCAGAGAGTAGTCGTTGATTCAAACTTGCTTGTTAAGCATGAAGGAATTAAGAAAGGGTACCTCATTCTCCGAAAGGCTGAATTTGAAGCCCAAAGACCATCTCATGGAGTACTTCAGGAAAATTGGGATGGACCTTATTTGGTCCTCACAGAAGTTCACCTAGGATTCTACAAGCTCGGTGATACCAAAGGTGGAGAATTGAAAAATACATGGCATTCAGACTTTTTGAATAAATTCTACACTTAGAAAAATTTTCATGAGAAAAATGTGTGCAAAAGACGCTGAACGAAGCAAACCGAATGTGGTTGCTTCCGAAGGTGCATAAGAAATATTGTACAATTTTTGTCCAAGGTAGTCAACCAAACATGGTTGTTTCCGAACATGGTCTGTGCCAAAGGAAGCAAACCAAACAAGGTTGTTTCCGAACATGGTCATTGTTGAGGGAGGAAAACCGAACATCGTTGTTCCCAAAAGATGTGTGAGTGAAATTTTGCAATTTTTAACTGAAGGTGAGTGACTGAACATGGTTGATGCCGAAGGAAGGGAAGCAGAATGTGGTTGACCGAACACGATGGGTCCAAAAAATACTTAATCTTTTTTGGAAGCCAAGTCTTCCGAAGAAGCACGACTGAAGATGGTTGTGAAGCCATTACAGGAGACTAAAGTTGTAAGTCCTTAAAGGATAACAAGACTTATTTCCGAAGATGAATAGACGTTGAATGTTGAAACTTGTCTGAAGTCGTACCAATCATGGACTTAGCCAAAATTTCAAGCAAGAAAGTTTCAATAAAATTTCATTACAAAAGTACATGGAGTGGATTACAAAAAAAGAAAGAAGGCAAAGAAAGAGGAGCCTATTGCTTATCTTGCCCATCTTCAGGTACTTCAGCATCCTCGGTCTGTTCGTCCTCAGCCTCATCATCTTCATTCGCACTAACCACGGTCACCGGAGGAGGGGGGATTGAAAGGTTGAGGAATTCTACCTTCGACCATTTTGAAGATGGTCCTTAGGGGATGTCCAGCACCCAGAGGAAGGAAAGGTCAAGGTTAGGAAACTTGGACAGGACTTGGTGGCGAGTAAGGTAGAAACCATCTTGATAAGAAGACTTAGTCCCTTCGTCAGACTTGGCCTTCTCTGCCTTCAAGTCCTCCAGCTGTTTCTTCCGGACTCCATCTCCTTATCCATCTTCTTCTTCTTCTTCTTCTTATTCTTCTTCTTCTTCTTCTTCTTCTTCTCCTTCCTCAGCCAATCAACCTCAACCAGAAGTTTGGGAATGAGGCCCAGTATCTTCGTAAGATCGGCAATGGCTTCCTCCTTCTTTATCTGGAAGGCCTCATTCACCGAAGTCAGAGCCACTACCCTCGAGCCAAGGTCTGTGACCTTGGAAGAAAACTCTTCAAATAGCTCATTTTGGCTCTTCAACACTTCATCCTGAAGGCTGGCCAGCTCTTCCTTGGCAATTTTATTAACCTCACCATACTTAACGACTGTGCTAGGAAAAAGTTGCTAGGCTTTCACCAAGTTCTCCTCCGACTGAGTTCGGACTGAAGATTGTTTTGCTGCCCAAGCTCGAAAGAATCCACGGTATACCAAGAGCTGCAAAAGGAAAGACTCTGAATAAGGGTCAAAAGGAGGAAAAGCTCAGAAAAATTCTAACTCCTAAAAGGTTTAAGGTTTACCTGGGTAGCACGTTCGCCCATCCTCATGGTAAGGACCTCCTCATTTGGACACTCCTTCGTTAGGGACTGGAAGGTGGCATTAGTCATAATGCCCTTCGCCATCTGAGGAGCCATCCTCTGGCTCTCCTCGGAGAACAAGTCCATGTCCTCCGTGAAAGTCCAGAAGGGCTCCCACGGAACCTTGTCCCTTGGGATTTTTTCATCCCGAAGGGCCCTTTTCTGAGCATGCTCAGCCACCCACTAAGCCGGTGCTTGCTCCTCTGCAAAGTCACGCCGAACTTCCATTAAAACGTTATCCCTTAGCCATTCATCTACATGGTCTAAAATACCAAAAATGCTAAAACTCATAGATGAATGACTAAGGGACAAACTTGGGGGCAGTTCGGTGTCATCGGTGTCGGTATCACTGACATCGAGGACTTCAGTGGGGACCCCTTTGCCCTTCTTCTTTCGATGTTCCTCCAATTCTTTGACCGAAAGCTCTCCAACCAAAGTCCCCAACATCTCAACAGCTATATTGGGACTCAGAGTGGTCGAGTGGATAGCAGGCCCTGAAGGCGGGTCAGCACGCATATGGGTTTGCTCGAGCAGCTCCACTTTGCCTTCGGGTAGAGGAGGAAGCGAATCCTTTTTGGCTTTCTTCGACTTCGATACCTAAGACAATCTGGCCTGCGTCTTCTTCCTCTTTGGGGCTTTCTTCTTCTGCTGCTCCCCCTTCTCGGCCTGACCAAGGAGGAGACTCTTGTAGAACACTGCAGATTTATCACCCATCTCTACAAAAAGAAGGACATCAGTGTAAGTATGGAAGGGCATAAGTAACAAAAACTGGAAAGGAGCTTATTCTCTTTAAGTCCCGAGTATGTTAGTTTGCCCTAAAGGAGCATGACCAACCATGTTTTCTTCCAATCAACCAAGGGCTTTGGCATGCCTTCGTCAGTGACATGCTCCTTGATTACCCGAAGTTCCCGAAGGACCTCTTCGGTCATGAAACTCCTTCTGATGGAAAAAGGGTAGAGAGAACGCGGAGGGACCTCGGGATCCTAATCCGCTACCGCCCGAATACGGCTGTCGAACTCTTCAAACTCAGACTCTAACTCTAAGGTTAAGAGCTTCTTTGGGTCCACTACATTGGTATCAAGAGTCCTCTAAGCCCATTTGGTCAACTTGTCCTTCCACTGTTTATCCACCTTCAGAAAAAAGAACTTCTTTTGCCACCTTCGCCAATTATATAAACTGAAGGAGGAAGGCGAAGCGTCGCCATAATGACCCTTTGAGGTGAAGGGACGTAACCGATATACCGGATACAACCATTCACTAGTCACCTAGTCACACAAGTCATCCAACGTGAAAAACAAGGGCATGCCTTCTGACATTGGTAGATCTATGTAAGCCTAGCCTGAAGTAACGCGACTACCTAATCAGAAGATGTGATGATTCATTAGCAGGCAACAGAAGATAAAAAACTCAGAGGGGGAATATTTTCCCCATCCAAAGATACAACTTCAGAAACATTGATAGCTCGATCAAAACCAAGGAGTCCTATTTGATGCCAAAGAAACTGGTTCAATCAAAAGGGGCATCTTGGGCCGAAGAGGTGCCCACTCTAAAGAAGGTTACTTCGGTCAGAAATTAGCTATGCAAAAAGGGATGACTGTCACATCTAGTAAAGATCTCCATGCCACACTTTCAAATGGCTCAACGCTGAAGACACAGCTTCAGCTTTCCGAGTGGGGGCTTGGACTTCTCTCTTGCTAGGTGCTAGGAGAAAGTGCCCTTCCCCTAGGAGGTGGTTGCTACCATGTTTGGTTTAGCTGTTGAGTCATTTCAACCACAACAGAGCGCTGAAAATCTCATAGAAAGCTCATTGTGACTGCCAGAGGACGTTTGTCCTCCAGCAATGAAGTCTCTACTGCAAGCTGTTTAGTTGCTATTGGAGCTTCCAGCGCAGATTGGGACTTCAGGAGTCCTTTGTCCTTAGAACACTGGGTGTCAACAACAGCGACCTGAGAACGTGTTCCCGCAAACGGTGCCAAATGATACCCATTGGCATCACCTGAGCCTTTTTATTTTTGGAGAGTTTTGAGTAATTTCCTAAGTGTTTTAGAATAGAATTCAAGCAATCTTTTTGGAAAACTTGCTATGCACAAGAATACTCAGGCACTTTCAAAATCAACCATATTCAGTAAAGCTTGTACAAGATCATTTGGGGACATTTGGAAACAACCATATTCGGTTATCCATCTTCGGAAGATCACTATGATGCCCATTGGGATCCTTGTTGTATGACATAGTGGCCTGAAGTAGGGACTTCCGGTATAAAGGTGTCTAAATGAGAGACTTCTGCTATGAAGGTCGCTGCAAGACTTAGAAAAACAAGGGTTAGAGACTCCTCGGAATGTGTTTCCGAGGGAAGAGCCTCCAACACCCAAGTCAGTATTTGGGGAATGAGGAGTAGAGAGTAGAAAGTAGAAAGTAGAGAGAGTCTCCTGTCCTTCTTTCCAACATCACTCCCAGGTACTTACAGGAGGGCATAGGGAGGAGGCCATTTGACACAATCCACTTAGATCATGACACATATTCGGCTGGATGCGATCCGTACCTCTGCAGATGGGTATCTCCAGCTGGCCTTAACATATTCTGGCCAGAGGTTCGGGCCGTGTGGCAGGTCTCTCTGTCAGGGGCATGTGCAAGGTCTCTGTGTCAAAGGCTCCCCAACCATTTTTGTCGTGTCTCCGCGAGACCTCTTCGGGGAACTAGACCCCTTCGGAGTATGAGACTGCTTCAACGCAGGAGGTCTCCTTCGGCCCGACCTTACCACCGAGTGTTGGTAGGAGAGGTCTTTCGGCAGAATGAGGCACCTTCGGGAGGCGTTCTCCCTTGCCGAAGGCGGGGATATACACTCCCGAAGTTGGTGGTCTCGATATCCGAGGGCGGTTGTTCATGCCCTTTCTGAGGTCAGTCCAATCACTTACCGAGGGTAGTTGAGGTCGGGACTAGGTTCTCCCCGAAAGTGGTCTTTGGCTAGGTGATAAGATCTTCGGAGACATTGGACCTTCGGCAGTTAGTTGGTGTCCACACCGAGGATGGTGGAGGCTCCTTTTTTCCTGAGGCTGGTCACGTGTGTTCCCTGAGGGTGGTACTCACCAGGCCAATCTGGAGAATCTCCAAGGGTAATAGCCCTTTGGCTATCAGATGCCCCTCTCAGGAAGCTGAAGTTGTATCTTTGGTGAGTTGAGCTTTTACGAGCATATTGTGGAGCTCTTTGTGGGAAGTGACGGTCATCTTAGCTAGCATGATTGAATTTTGATCGAGGTCACCTTCTTCGGAAGAGGGCGCTTCTTTGGTTCATGTTGACTCTTCAAGCCGAGGTAGTCCCATCATCATTTAAGCGGTATTTCCTCATTTTTGGCCGAGCTTTTGATTTTCCCGAAGTTATTACTTCGGACAGAGCTTTTGATTTTCCCAAAGTTATTACTTTGGATGGAAGTGTATATTCCCCTTCTGATTTTTTGTTGCCTCAGTGAATCATCACATTTTCTGATTGGATAGACGCATCAGTTCGGGATAAGCTTGCATAGGTCTACTAGCTGTCAGGAGACGTGCCCTTGTTTCTCGCATCAGGTGACATGTGTCACCTGGTGACTAGTGAACAGTCACGTCTGTTACGTCAGTCATGTCTCTTTGCCTTCAAGGTATCATTATGGCGATGCTTCACCTGCCTCCTTCGCCCTATATAAATCCTTCTTCCTCAGTTTTTTCCACACTTATTTTCTTTTGCTATCTTTTGCTCTTGAGTTTCCTCTTGTCTTTTTCTTTTTTCGGTGGTGGTGCTAGCGGCAGAGTGATTTCCGGTGACACTTGCGGTGGTCTTTTGAAGTTCATACCTTGTTCCAAGCTAGGTGGGTCACTTTTTAGAAGTCGTTCTTCAGTATTTTTTGTGTGCCTTCCCCAATCTTTTTCTTTTACCTTCCCGAGGTTAGACTTCCTCTTTCAAACATGTCTGACCTAGTCCAGCTTATCTCTGTTCGACTTGTTCCCAAGAGTTGGCTTCCCCTTAACTCTCATCCAAGTTATGCCACTTTGGAGTAAGTACAAAAGTGGTCGGCCAAATTCTTTCTTCCATCTTATGTTGCCACTAGGCTACCCAGTCTAGGTATGCCCAATTATATGCCTTATTTGGATGAGGTTACCATCTTTCGGGCCCAGCTAAAGGCTGAACATCAGTATCCTCCGCCGAAGATGGTTTACGTCTTTTGCCAGTTCCATGGCATAGCCGTGAACCAACTTCCTCCGAACTCCTATTCTTACTTCAACGCCTTCCTTTGCATGTGTGGGGTCTTCAAGATAGAGCCCCACTTCATCTTCATCATGCAATACTACAAACTCCACCCTATCCTAAAGGGTGGGTTCTAGTTCTTGCTTCCTCGGGGATCTAGGAGTAAGAAGTACACGTTCACGTTTGGAATGAAGGATAGCTAGCGGGGGTGGCAGAAGAAGTTCTTCTTTCTGAAGGTCCATGAGCAGTGGAAGCATGTGCCGACCCAATGGGCTTCGAGGACTTTGGATATTGATGTAGTTGATCCCCGGAAGCTACTAACCTTGGAGTTAGAAGCCTAATTTGAGGAGTTCAACAGCCGTATTCGGGCTGTCGTGTACTGGGATCCCAAGGTCCCTCCGCGTTCCTTATACCCCTTTCCCATTAGATGGAATTTCATGACCGAATAGGTGCTTCGGGAGCTGGGGGTGATGAAGCAACACATTAATGATCTAAACATGCCGAAGCCTCCTTTTGATGAGAATAAGGCATGGCTGGTATGCTCATTCGAGGCGAATTCACGCAATCGGCTCTTGAAGAGAGTAAGTTTCTTTCCATATTTTTTCATATATCCCCTTCTGTACTTACATTGATGTTCTTCTTTTTGCAGAGATGGGTGACAAGTCCGCTACATTTTACAAGTCTTTCTTCCTCGGTCCGGCCGAGAAGGGGGAGCAGCAGAGGAAAAGGTCAGCACCGAAGAGGAAAAAGGCGCCTAGGGGATCATCTGTGGCCCTGGAGTCGAAGAAGAGGAAGGATGACTCTCTTCCTCCTCCACTCGACGGTGATGTGGAGGTGTAGGAACCAACCTCTGTTCGCGCTGACCCTCCTTCGTAGCCAGCCATCTGCTCAACTCCCCAAGTCCCAATACTGCAGCGGAGACCTTGGGGACCTCAGTTGGGGGATTTTTGGCCAAGGAGCTTGAGGAGCGCCGAGGGAGGAAAGGCAAGCACATTCTTGCCGAGGTCCTCAAGGTTAGTGACTCCAAGGGAGACGATGTCGACCTTCCACTAGGTTTGTCCCTTATCCATTCTTCTATGAGTGTAAGAATTTTTGGTATTTTAGATCTTATAGATGAATGGCTAAGGGATAACGTTCTGATGAAACTTCGATGTGATTTTGCAGGCGAAGAAGTGCAGGCTCCCTAGGTGGAGGGATCACGCCTAAAAGAGGGCCTTTCAAGATGCTAAAATCCAGAGCGAAAAGGTTCTGATGGAGCCCTTCTAGACTTTCACGTAGGATATGAACTTGTTCTCTGAGGATAGCCAGAAGATGGCTCCACAGATGGCGAAGAGCTTCATCATACATGCCACTCTTCAGTCCCTGACTGATGAGTGTCCGAATAAGGAGGTCCTTGCCACAAGGATGAGTGAGTAGGCTGCCCAAGTAAACCCATACTCTTGAATACGTAGGAATTTTCTATGCTGTTGTTGCCCTTTATTCCTTATTCGGGGTCTTTCCTTTTGTAGATCTTGGCATATACTAGGTACTTCCAAGCTTGGGCAGCCAAACAATCTTTATTCTGAAGTCAGTCCGAGGAGGCCTTAGCAAAGGCTAGGGAACTCTTTGCTAGCTCTATCGTCAAGTACGGTGAGCTTAATAAAATAGCCAAGGAGGATCTGGCTAACCTTCAGGAGGAGATGCTCAAAAGCCAAATGGAGCTCATTTAAGACTTCTCCACGAAGATGTCAAACCTCGATGTGAAGGTGATAGCTCTGACCTCAGCTAATGAGCTTTTACAAAATGAGAAAGAGGACGCCACTGCTGAAGTTGTGAAGGCATTCGGCCTCAACTCCAAACTTTAGGCTGAGGTCGATAAGGTAAAGAAGGAGGGACAGAAAAAGAAGAAGAAGTTGGAGAAGGAGGTCATGGAGCTCAGGAAAGAACTGGTGGATTTGGACGCAGAGAAGACTAAGTCTGACCAGGCAACTAAGAGGTCTTATTAGGGCGATTTTTGCCTGGCCCATCACCAAGTTCTGTCCAGGTTTCCCAACCTCGAGCTCTCTTTTTTGGCTGCCGTGGACATCCCCGAAGGACCATCTTGGTAATGGTCGAGGGCAGAGTTCCTCAATCTTCCTGCTATTCCTTCATCGGCACCTAGAGTTACTGCCACAGAAATAGACTCCGGAGGCAAAGATGCCAAAGATGTTGAGGAGCCGGCAGATGCCCAAGTCCCCGAATAGACCTCCTTTTTCTTCTTTTTCTTTTGTAATCCATCCTTTGTACTTTATCACAGTGTTAATGAAATTTCTCTGTTCTTCAAAATTTTTGCTAAGCTCCTTAAAGGTCTATCTTCGGAGTGGAAGCGTGTCGTGGCCATATTCGGTCAGTACCCCTACGGAAAAACATCATCCTTTGTGGAACTTAACCTATGTTCAAATTAGTCAAGTGCCTTTTATGCCGATCACGTTCAATCAATGTCTTTCAGAAAAAGTTTCCCTTCGGTCATACCCATGTTCGGACAACCACCTTCAGCCACTTAGCATCCTTTCATTTTTGAAAAGTTTTCTAAGTTCCAGTCATGCACTTTAGGAAATACTCCCCTTCGGAAACCATGTTCATCCAAAGGAACTATTCATCTTCAGAAGGAACCATCTTCGGTCATACCTCTTTGGTGTTTTTGCCTGACTTTCTAGTTGAAAACTTTTCTAAGTGTGCACTTAGGCACTTTCAGGGGATGAACACCTTCAGTCATAATCCATCGGAGGCAACTATGTTCGATTGTGCATCTTCAGTGCAACTTAACCTCCACTGTAGTTTAAACCTTTTTCTTCAACCATGTTTAGTTGGCATAATTCGGCGAAGATTGACCATTTCCACGAGTTTACCCCTTCGCCATGACCATGTTTGCTCTTCCCCCTCGGAATCGGGCATTTTTTATTTTCTTGTTGGGAAGTGAACATGTTCAGTCAAATATGCCTTCGGTCAAGAATGGAAATATTTTGCACAGGCCTTTTTGGAAAAAACCTCATTCGGTTTTTACACCATGTTCAGTTAGTCACCCTTGAGGAGAATTGTACAAATTTTTCCTTAGAACAATTCCTAAGTGTAGAATTTTTTCAAAGAATCTGAATGCCATGTATTTTCAATTCTCCTCCTTCAGTATCGCCGAGCTTGTAGACTCCGAAAAGAACTTCCTCGAGGACCCAGCAAGGACCATCCCAATTTGCCCGAAGTACTCCATGGGATGGTCTTCGGGCTTCAAACTTAGCTCTTTAGAGGATGAGGTCCCCTTTTTTGATCCCTTTTCGTTTGACGTGCGAGTTTGTAGCAATGACTTCTTTTTGTTGAAAGGCTTTTCTTCTGAGTTCGGGCATCTCTTTATGCTCCTCAATTGGGTCCAACTTGGTCCTTAAACCGAGGTTATTCCCTTCTTCGTCGAACACCTTGATAGCCGAAGTGTTATCACCCTGGTCAACCACCGACCACGGAGAAGGATTCCGGAGTGAAGGAAATCATACACTTGAGGCACTCGACCTCGGTAGCCCACCAATTCCAACTTCGGAAGCTAGCATAGCACGTCCTTCGGGATGACAGTCAAACCACCCTCGGGGAAAAGGACCGACCACCCCCCTGCGGAAAAAGCCCCCCGAAGATGAATAGATTGAAGTTCTAACCGGACCCCCCAAAGCGATACATCAACCAAAGGGATCTCAGTTCTACGGCAAGATCCATTAAGGAGTCCCTGACACTCCGCTTACACAAGTCATCAACACGCCACCTCGAGGCACGCTCTGGCACGACGTCACTATCCAACGTCCTGTCACGTAGGGCTACACCTACTCCGGCTCGCAACTCGAAGAGCCTGTAGGTGACTAGGGGCCTCCACACTTAGAAGTAGGAACACCATCTAAACCATACATGTGCCGAACACGTGTCGTCATCTGAAGGGGTCATCCTCTTCCTTTTATACAAGGGAAGTCATCTCAGGGAAGGGGGCTTCCGGGAAGGGGTTCTCCGCCCGGAGGACCAAAAGGACAAGATGACGTTCTCCTCTCTCCGCCTGAGTACTCTCCCTTCAGCCCTCAGAAAGACACGCAAGGCAAGAGTCCCTTGTGCTTATTACTGAGTATCTCTCATTCTCACAGCACTAACATGGGCGTCAGAGGTTCCCCACGAAAATCCACCCGGGGGCCTCCTAACCCCTGTTTTCTGAGTGTTTCAGCCAGGTCTCCCTGAAGGATCTCCGCTCCGGGTTCTCTCCCG
>JBBCBB010088280.1:0-16494 GCA_037177235.1 Aquilaria malaccensis
TTTATAGTACAAATTACAGAAATATCGATTTTTTGCAAAAACAAAAAAAAGCCAAAAAATTGTCATACCTAGTGGTGGGTTTGGGAATTGAGACCCTGGTACTTCGTGACATTCACGAAGTACTCTGCTGTCATGTGCTAAACCCAGTGTACCAGCATAAACATGTGTATACATCATATTAAAATCACATGCGACAAGCACATTTTGTGTGGGTCGACCACTTCGTCCACGATAGTACTCCTGCTCTTGACGAGGGAAAATACCACCGACATGGGTGCCATCAAGTGCACCAATGGCTCCTGCAAATGCACCACCCCAGGAATGAACCAAGACAGGTGAAACTTGTTGCAAAGTTTATTCGGATAGACGTATAATCACTTCGGCAAAAGAAACCACTGCCATTAACACTGTGCGAAACCATCGGCATATCGTGTCAGTGGAATGTGGGAATAGTTGTTGAATGTCCCGATATTTGAAGCCATTGGCACAAACCATTAAAAACATGGCTAGTGCCTCATAAGACGTTATTTTACCTGATGATCGTAAGCCATGATGCCGGGAGAGGTCGTCATGTAGATGCCAAAAGCAATGTAGAGACATACAGAACCGGTCATAAAACTCACGTTCATTTTGAGCTAAGTGGAATAAGTATTGTGTGCCAGTGAATAGTGGTTCCTTTTGAATCCCCCTTGAGTGAGGGACGTCGTCAAACATCAGCCATCTTGTAGCTGCAGCAAGCTGTATGAAATGGTAATGACATGCCTCCTCCAATACAGACATATTGTTCCTGGTGTTACACCTTGATGGTGACGCAATTGGTGATGCAAGTGGTGTGTCCCATGGAATTTTTGTGTCGACCCCTAGGCCTATTGGGGACCCCATGCACTGCCAAAGACGTTCTTTCTACATTGTATAACAATATGCATTAGATACATGAATAAGGCTTGTACTATGATGGTGTCTAAGAAGATGAAAAGCCAAGCTGGTGTTTGCTACATATATGTCCTGCCTTTAGTGTCCTAAATATCAAAGTACATAAACATATCGTTAGCATAACTCGGGACGACATCAATAAAATCACATTCTAGGGGACCCCTTTGAAGAAGCCTGCCTCCTTTGCACGCTCTATCTCAACGTGCAACCAAGCAACCCTAACCTCAACAGTCGGGCAGCCATGTATGAAGCACTCTCTAAGGCCCTCATCGCGCGTCAACAGCATCGATGCTGCTATCTAAGTGGGATCACCACAAACAATACCCGGCAGGTCTGAGATCATAGACATGACATTTCCGATGCTTGTGGTAGCTGGGCGGGAATAACCTGAAGATGCAGATATCTCACTAAGACGGTCCTGGCTTGCCCTCAGTATCGCCATGACATTTCGTGTCTCCTCCGGGTCACGCCCATGAAATGATCTGGAGTGCTTGCGACCATTCCCCTGCTGCAACTCAGTAATAGCATAGCCTTCCATTCCAAGTGGCAGGTGCCAAGGACCGTGCCGACCAACTATGCGGAAGGGTGGCGTGCCGCTATGGGACGGATGATGTGCTGTAGATTGATCATAACGACGGGTCGGTGATGACTGTCTATGCCTCGATGATTGGCCAACAACTAGCCGAGATGGAGATGTATGGTTTGTGTAAGTAGAATCCAATCGGTGTTGAGCTAAGACGGTGGCCTGAGCTAAGGGGGTGATCTGAGCTGCCCTCCGCTCTGCACGAAGAGCTCGGGGTGATGGCGTAACATTAGAAGACAACGTCTGCATATTTTGTGAATATGATGAGAAGGAAATCGGTGAAACTGCTATAGAGGTCGCGTCATGAGGAGTAATAGATGTTCTTGCTTGCGAAGAAGGTGGTTGTGACGACCGGCCATACGTTGAAAAATCTTTACATGGAGCAAACATGCAGCAAAGATCGTCCCAATTTGGCATCTGTCTGTTTCTAAGGATGCCAACCTCTGGTGTGGCCTACAACACAAAAGTGAGCACTGGTGATTCAACCGAACTAAAATGCATATAAGTTGACCCCTATACATATATACATAAAGCCAGACACAATTAAAAAGAAAATCCACAGCATGAACACACATTAAAACATATAGAAATAGTATTTAATTATTGAATGAACATATGTACATAAATGTCAGTGTGTGCATACTAACGGTGTGATAAAAATCATTAAAATGTACCTTGATTCAAGCGTCCCACCAATCTTCATCAGCAGCGATAGTACCTGTATCTGGGTTCCAACCCAGCCCGGTGGTTGTCCCCAAAAGTTGTTTCCAATGTCGCCATTGTGTTTTCAGTGCCGGAAACTTGTTCTTAATTTGATCCATATTGTAGCTCCGTCCAGATTCAAGGCAGAACTGTGACAGAATAGTTCGCCACCCATTTTTTGAAGGTTTCCACCATGACCAAGACTAATAACCTGAGTAGCAACGCGGCAAAATAATACAGTAGAGGCATGCTCCCATTTCGCCCTGTCCTGATCAATTCCTTCTGCACATTGGACAGCAGAAGATGCTGTAACTTTCTATTTTTTTGGCATGACTGAACCCAACTATATGGCAAGCAAATGAAACTAATGTACCTAAGAAGTAAGAACAATGCAATATCTAGGACTATAGCAGAAAAGGATAATGACATGAAAAATGAGCTTATGTAATTCAATACACACACGGTCACACACATATCTACAGAAACGTTTATGGTAAATAGAAGGTGGAAGGTATCAAGGCCAATACATAGCAAATTACTTTAGAAATATATGACAGACACTAGAGACTCACAAAAGTTAGTCATCTTTTGCACCAATTCATGTGAACTGACCTCAATATACTCGCAACCTGACAAAACAAGTAAAGCACCAGCTGTCCTAAACCAAAAGTTTAACAAATAATTGTTTCTATCATTTCCCACATGAAGAGAAGGAATTCAAGCCAACACGTAAGTTTTTTTGATCAAAATTGTACACATAAAAAAGTTGTAACAGGAATAATCCCTTTTAGAAAAAGAAATGACTATATTTTTTCATCGGAGTATTGCAGGATGTGGAATGAGGTTTATAGAGTAAAAATCTTCCAATGTGGGAACAAAAAGAAAGTAACTAACAAATTTAACACAATATTCAGACCTCTTTATGCTTTGTACCAGAAGAAGATTTGAATTGGAATCATAGCAGAATAAGCTTTTAATTGGGAGCATACACCCCACACAGCATATTAAAAAAACACCGAGCTGTTAGTTGCGGGCAAACATGTCTTCAACCATCCTCCTCCACTGTATGGAGTTTAGCTTTCAAATCTGACTTTGAATGCATTCAAACCTCCTGGTCGACCTATTAACAACAAATACAACCCTGATAAGGCAACATATCAAGGTGGGTTGGACATCGAACGTAGACAAAAACACTTGTAAAAGAAAGGAAAAAACAATCAGCGCCATTCGCAATATATATGGTCTTCGGTCACTCCTACAAACAGTCAAAGAACCAACTACATAGGGGGGAGAAGTGAACTCAGAATAGGTCAACTGCGAACATGGAAACCGTACTTGGGTTGGCTGGCCAAGGTAAAGGTTAGAGTTTACCTGTGAAAACGCTATGGTGGTGAAGATTTGGTGATGGAATGAACGAAACGCCGACTGTTGACGGCGGGGCTTCTCCAAGCACACGAATGAATGTGGACGAGAATAGGGATCACAGATCACAAATATAAACAGCTGTATGCTCGAAATGGGAAGAAATGATAGGGAGAGAACTTCAGAAAAGAAGAAACCATGAATGGCAGCGGAGTAAAGTTCCACCTGTTGTAGCTCGGTGTCAGCCTCCAACAGTAATGCTATAAGAAACCTTTTGGGTATATTACCTCATGGCCACATCGCACTTTTTTTCCTCCTAAAAAATGCGTTAACTGGTTCCTATTAATTACTGCCGAACTGGGCTATAAGTTTGAGGGATGGGTATGTGCATCTCTGTGTTCAATTTGTGGGTTTGAATGGTTGCATATGGATTGTATTGTTTGGTATAATTTGGATCCGGGTATGTGCAATTAGTATGTGGATATTTGTGATTTGTATATGAGTATGTCTGATTTATATGGTTGTTGTTAACACCTGATTTTGTCTGGATACTGACTTTTGTGTAAATTTTAGGTTAGAAAATGTATTTTAGGGAGAGTTTTTGTTTTCAAGGGCAGTTTGGTCATTTTATAGCTTAGGAAGTTGTCATGATTATGTGCATTTAGATTATTTAGTGTTATGAATTTTTAGGAATTTAGATTAATCGTTTAGGGTTAAAGTATGAATTAATTTAGTTTAGGCATTAATTTGAAGTCTTAAAGGCTTTGTATGGTCAATTTAAAACGGAAAAATTTGGGTGGAAACCAAGGGTTTTTAGAAAGTTCTAGGTAAAATTGGAAATATTGGAACAAATCTGGCAAAATTATGAAATTCTGGGCAAATATGTGCAAATTTGTGAAGTTTTGGGTTAATTTGATAAACCCCGGAAGTTTTGGGCTCAATTGGCAAATTAGAGAAGTATTGGGTGAAATTGAATATTCGCATAGAGGGTGGAGCAGAATCAGCAACTCAAGAGTTTTCCTGGACTTGGACAAGGATTCTGACCAAATTATATCCTAACCCCTTCAAATTGAATTTAGATGAGTTTTAAACTCTTAAAAACCTTGTTAACCACGTTTATAACCCTTCTAGTATACGTATGAGTCACCACTTGAAGAAAAAAAGGGAGACATTATTAAAACCCTAAGCTTTTTTAGGAAAAGGGTAAACTAAGTTTTAGTCCCCTCTCTTAGCACCCTTCTTCCATGAAGCCCTGAGTTCTTCCCAGCTGCCGCCCTGATCCTCGACGCTTCCAGGCTTCCGGTCCCGACTCCTCCAGTTGCCACCACCGGTCTTCGTCCACCGTCCTTGCTGAGCCCCACGCCGCGCCATTGTCCCGAGGAGTTTTCGTCGTCGTTCGTGCCAAGCCAAGGGAGAGAAGCTCGTGACCCGCCCGCTGCAGCATACGACCGCCATCCGTCCCCTTTGCTTGTCGTCGGTCGCACCGGAACGTTTCCCCCGCCGTCGCTGTTGAAGCTCGACTCATCGCCGCCCTCGCTACGCCGCCTGCCCACCGAATCGAAGGAGGAGAACCTGGATCCATGACTCAACCACTTGCGGCTCGCCACTTGACCCGTTTCCAGATCCAGCTGACTCGGTCAACCTACTGACTTTCGTAAAACTAGCTTTAGGCCCCTGGTTTTCTGAATTCGGTTGGTTCTGGTCCTTATCTCTCTCTGTTTTTTAATTTAGTCAATGACAGATTGACAGTATTGTTTTTGTTTATTTTCTTTCATTATTTGCTTGTTTTGTTTATTAAAGCCATGATTTAGTTTAAACGTTAACATTAGGCAGGATTGTAGGTTTAGGTTAGATAGGAAATTTTTATAATTAATATGAATTTAAAAATTCATTTAATTTACACAATGCATTTAAAAAATCACACCTCAGAAAATTAAATTCCACATGGGTTTAATGAAATCCTAGGATGAATTTAGGATAACAATAAATTTTAAGATCCGTTTCTAGCTGATCTGATATGATCCATGGTTTGGTTAATTATTTAAAATCTTTAAAAGTAAAATAAAGAAAATAAATATAAATAAATTTAATATTTACATCCAGATGATCTTATAGGATTTATGGTTTAAATTAATAATCAATTAAAAGATTTAAAAAACAAATAAAGATAAATAAAAAAAAGTTAAATATTTAAATTTCATATCTGAGTGACTTGATGGTTTGGAAACATTAAGGTGGGTAAAAATCAAGAGTAATTTTTAAAATTTCATATCTGGGTGGTTCGATTAGAACCAGCAGTTTTAAAAATTAATTAAAATATTCAAAAGTAAGCAAAAAAAATCAAATTCAAATTAAGGTGCCAATATTTGGGTACTAAATTAAGGTTGTTTTAGAGTAACTGTACTCCTGAATTCCTTAAACTCTTGTAGACCATTTTAAGGTGTCCAATCGGCCTTGATATAAAAGGATTGATGGCGACTCTTAAAACCTGTTGCTACAGTTGTGAACCAAAGCAAATCGGTCATGAGAAAATCCAATGGTTTGCTATTTGTATGGTTCTGCCTTGTTTGTTATGCGTGATTTGTATCTATATACAATAAAACACATTAAAAAACTGAATAATACAATAAAAAGGACAGTATCATACATAATATGTATAGACAAATACATATTAAAAACATACCACAATTAATAAAAATATATATACACAAAATAGTCATATGTCCACAAAATAATACAAATGCAAAACAATTCCATATAATAAAAAACCACATTAAAGAAATAAATAATACAATGAAAAAACAATTAAAGAAATAAATAATACAATGAAAAAACAAATAAAGAAATAAATAATACAATAAAAAAACAAAGTCATACAGAATATATATGCAGATAAATACATATTAAAAATGTACCACAGTTAATAAAAAAATATATACATAAAATAGTCACATGTCCACAAAATAAAACAAACACAAACCAGTTCATTTACAATAAAAAAATACACATTAAAAAATGAATAATACAATAAAAATCAGTGTCACATATAATATGTGCAGATAATCACATATTAAAAATGTATCACAGTTAATACACATACACACACAAATAGCCACATGTTCACAAAATAATACAAAAGCAAAACAATTCCATATATTCGTCTGCCCTCCCACCTGGCTCTCTTGCATCTGTAACAACTCATCTCTTGAACCCATAACAATAACAATGAAGTAAAAACGAAAAAATAATGAAGTGCAAAATGTAAATTGCAGTCAGGGGAAGAGAAAAAGGAAAATGGAGTGCAATAATAAAAGAAACGTCTACCACCTTAATTGTCATAAATAATAAATTAAAATTTCAAAAAATATCAAATTATTATTTAATCAAACCTTAACTTTTCTAATCAAGATTTTCCATATACACACTATAACTAACCAAATCTCTCCCCCAATCTAACTCTATTTATTGTGTGTACATCCACATAAAAGTACACCAGAATTTTCGTCATACCATACTTCTAATTATACAGTTATTAATTTAGCATATGTACACGCAAACGTTATGTTTTTGCCGGCATCCTCATAATGTTTTGCTTGAATTATAACCAGTCATAATATTAATGATGGATGTTCATATTAACGAACCAATGAACTCTTATAGATAAAGTCAGTTGAATAAGAAAGAACGGGGAAAAAAAAAAACACGAAGGACCGACTGTGACGTAATAATTGACTGAAGATATTTATCACACGAAAATATTAAAATTAATTCCAGAAAAATAAAAGAGAGAGAATGCTAGCACTACCAGGAAACAATATTGCAAAAAGCAAAGCCTCGCTATTACGGACCACAATAAATTTTTAAAAATTGTAAGCAATCCCGCTTAACATGTTGCTTAAATAAAAGTAGTACATATTAATTAGTCGAGCTAGATCAAGGAAAAGAATATTAATTCAATGGGAATAAAAAGAAGGGTAAATTGCACTATTACCTCCTAACTTTTAATTATAGTTTCAATTTTAACCCCAACCTCCAAGTTGCGAGTTTTGTCTCCTTAACCTCATTAAAATGTTTCATTTTAGACCCTTGTATGAAAAAAATCATTAGTTCAGATAAAAAATGCCACATTAACACAATATTATGGGAGAAAATGCTAAGTTTAGCTCCTAAAAATATTGTATTTAATAAAAAAATCCTTAAAACATTGAAATCTAATATCAAAGTCCTCTCCTCATCTTAACCTCCCTAGTCCCTTTCTAGCCTCCCTTGCCACCAAGACTCACAGATCTGATTTTTTCTAGCCAACCCTCTCCTGTCCTTCATAGATCTAATTCTCTTTGGCCAACCCTCTCCTCCAACTGCATCCCTTTGCAACCACCCTCGTCGTTATTCCCTAGCCCCTGTTCCCCTTCGTCGCACCAGCTGCTACAACCCACATTGGCTTCTTCATTCTTTTCATCTCCATTTTTGTGGGAACGGGAATCGACACATGGGAAAACATGACAGGAATCAAGACTTGAAATCCCGACAGCCCAAATGAGGTTTCCAAATCGCAATGATGAGGAATGGTTCGAATCGAGGCTACCGTGATTTGCTATCATGATTCAATCTGTCACAATTTGTCGTCACTCATATGAATGGAGGCCCGATTTCCTACTATCCAAAGTGAGCGGCCGACTGGGTACCATGGAGAGGAGGTCGAATAGGGAGGACAGCTAGGAGTAGAGGTGGGTGGTGGGCTGACCCGACCCGGGACCAATCTGGACTAGCCCGCCTTAGGTCAAGGAGGACTGAGATCGGCCCGGTCCCAGGCAGGGTGGTCCCAAGACCTTCCCAGGGCGGGTCCGGGCCCCGAGCCGGCCCCAGGGGTCGGTACGGGGTGGGTTTGAAGATTTTTTAAAAAAAATAATTAGAAACATAATTAATTGTATATGTAATAAATATTTTGAAGAAAAAACATCATCTCTAGTGTAAGTTTTATTAAGTTAAAAAGCCAAATGATACTTACAAATAATCGGAACAGGCTGTACATTTTAAAATGGCAAAACATTCTAAAAATGATGAAAAATATAAACCTATGATATGTGCTTAACAACATAATTAGATCAAATACAAATCACATGTATGATTAAAAAAAAAATTTCAAGTCTCGGTATCGGATATTACCTCGTCATCCGAACTTTTTTGGTATTACCACTGGAGTACTGCGATGCTCAAATCTTGGTTGTACACATATACTTCTACCGCCTTGAGTGTCAATCTTGATTGTTTCTCAGATATCATCTATTTTCCTACACTAAACACTGCCTCAGATAATATAGTGGAAACTGGAACGGTAAGAATCTCCTATGCGATTATCGATAAGATTGGAAACCTTGATTTTTCTTTGTTTCCACTACTCCAATATGTTGATGTCGCTTGCCTAGAACAATGTGTTAAGATAGTCATCGACCTCAACTAATCCCAATGTCGTCAGTCGGGGTCGTTTGATGCATTTTGAGGACTGGGTTGAATTTGATGAGATTGATCTCCTTGGAGACTCGGTTTGAGGAGATTCAGATCTTACCTTATCCAAATGCCGCTTACAATATAACCTATATAAAGAATGTAAATACTCGGAAGCAATAGCAGACATAGCCAAAACATTTATATGAGACATTCCTAAATAAGTATAAAAAATTCCTTTAAACAATGTTGTTGTGTCTGTTAATTTGACATATGGGTCAAGCAAAGAAGCAACTAAAAAGATAGGTAAAATGTTTTCGAAATATTGAAGCCACTTCGTCCGCATGGCTTCGACGTTCGATTTTAACAACTCATCATCTTTAAACTGATGTAAAGCATATGTAACATTCAGTAAATGAAGCAAAACTTGATAAATGGTTGGGTAGTAAACACCAAATAAAAATTCAGTAGCCTCGTAAAAAAACTTAAGCAATTCATCGGTTTTAGAACATTTTTCCCAAACTTTAATTAGAAGAAATTCACAACCCATTTTTAAGTTCATAAAATAGGTCAACAAATTTGTATAGGGGAAAGGATCTTGTAGCTGGGCCATCCAATTTAAACCATTTCCAAGAAAACTCTTTTTGATTTTCAAAACAAAAGCTTTTAAATTCACAAAACATAACAGGTCTTAATTTCAAATACGTCAATGAGTTCCAAATAGGTATAATTTCATTTTGGAGAACTTCTAAACCCTTTTGCACACAAATGTTCAAAATATAACATATGCATCTAACGTTAAAAAATGCACTATTGAGAGGTGGTTTCAATATTTGACTAAAAAGGCGAGCAGCAACATCATTATTTGAAGTATTATCAAATGAAATGCACAGGACTTTATAAGCACAAAAATAATCACGTAAAGTTTCTAAAATGTAATTAAATATGTGATAACCATTATGATCTGTTTCAATAACCCTAAATGACAAAATTCATTTTTCAATAATCCAATTAGAATTAATTCAATAAGAAGTAACACAATAAAATGATTTTCTTATAGGTGAAGTCCACATATCAGAAGTGAATACCACACAATGATCAAGAGCAGAAAAATATGCTTGCAAATCTGATTTTCCGGTTTCAAATAATCTAAAGTTTTATTTCCTAGCAGTTTTTCTAAACACTTTTTTAAATGTTGGATTTAATTATGATTTTATCCAAGATTTTAGGTGCACATCTTCAGTTTGTGAAAAAGGTTTTTCCGTAAGCATCATCTAATTTACCATGTATTCTCTACAAGATTATTGGTTAAAACAAAATATACCTAGCCCACAGGCATTGGTTGTAGAACAAAATTGTGTTTGTCCTCCAGAACTAGTCCCGGCATTGGGGAGGACATTAGGATTTTGATTTTCAATAGGTTGCTTTAGTATTCTAGTGCCGAAATTCTTTTTATTCACCAATTTTTTACCGCAAAGTTTGCATTTCCCGTACCTCAACTCCCCTTCGTATATGAGCTCATAATGCTTCCAAACCCAAGCAGTTAGTCTTGAGGATTTACCTTGTTCTTGGGTTTCCTCCATGGCGGGCCCATGACTTGTCGGCGTCGGTTGTGTTGATAGATTCCAAGTTGCCATTGCATACAACTCTTCAACTTCATCATCCAATAATTGATCGTCGAGTCCCAAATCGTAATTCATCATATTAATTTCGGTATCATTATCGTGCAACTCTTCAATTGAGATGCTTTTATCGGCGGGCTGAAAACGGTAACGGAACAAGCCTCGGAGGCTGGTGGAGCGGGAAGATGAACTCTTTGTCACCTTACCCTTTCCTTTTGAAGCCATGAGTCACGAACTAATAATAGTGATTAATACAAAATTAATAGGAGATTATGAAGATATTAGGGGCAAATTAGTAAAAAATTTGGAAGAGATTAAAAAAAAAAGCTGAAATGCTTGAGAGAATATAGTAAATCAAGAAAAGAGATTGAGTGATGATGTGATGATAGAATGAAAATGACCTTGGTATTTATAGAAGAGGACCAAAAAATATTTGGACCAAAAAGTCTTTAAAATTTAGTTATTGGGATGGGTGAAAATGGAATTTCGAGAGCTAAAATATAGCAGAAAACCGTTGGATGTTCTATATTGTATTAACCCATTTATTATTACTACCTCCGTCCAAAATTAATTGAAACATTTGACTGGGCACGGAGACTAAGGTGTATGTAATTTGTGTTAATTTTTTATGTAGTAAAAGTTTAAATAATGATTAAAAAAGAAAAAAAAAATTGGGGTTTTGTGCAGTGGGAGGTTGAGTGGAGATTAAAAAAAAGAGTCTTTATTGGGTTTCATGTAAAATGATTATTTAATTGTTTAAACTTTCCAAAAGAGGAAACGTTTCAACCTTTTCTGGATTTCCCAAAAAGGAATACGTTTCAATTAAATTGGGACGGAGGGAGTATTATTTTTTTTTGTAGGTTGATGTTTTCTAGCTGTTGAGCCTCCAGGCCCTGACCGGACCGGCCGGGGTGGTTCGCGGGTCGAGTTGGGTCAAAAAAACTGGGCCAGGGTAGTCTGTTTTGCACCAATTTCTTTTCTGATGCCCATATTCAGCCCAATTTTGGGCAATTTTTTGCCAAGGCATGGCCAGTGCAGGTTTGACCTGGCCAAGGCGAGTTTAACTGCCGGGTTGGTCTCGGTTTGGGCTGAGTCAACCTGGTCCATGTCCCACCTCTAGCTAGGAGAGGGTTTCCGGTAGAGAGAAGCGACTAAGTTGGGGAGGCAGGATGGTGCCAAAATCTTTTAAGGAGGTTGTTTTCTTAGATTTCAAATTTTAAATGATTCTTTGTTAAATGTAAAAGTTTTCAAAGATTAAAATTAGCATTTTCCTTATAATATTATGCTAACATAGCATTTTCTGTCTAAATTAATGGCTTCCGTTACATAAAGATCTAAAATTAAATATTTTATTGAGGTTAGAGAGCTAAAATGTGCAAGTTTGAAGTTAGGGTTAAAAGTGAAATCATAATTAAATATTATGATTTAATTGTGCAGTTTACCCATAAAAAGAATGGACTTATATGTATATGTATGTCTATATATGTCCTCACCTGAGACTGAAACAGATATTCCTTCGATTAGAACGAGAAGTTGAAGCTAATAAAAACTTAGAGGAAAATGGCTAAGAATTTAATTTATAAAAGGAAATAGCTAAAAAGTAAAATAAACAGTTCGATAACTAGTTGTTAGAAGAGTAACTAGTGACGGAAATTGGTAAATCAGTAAATGTTGCTAGGCGGCCTTTTATCTTTTTTGTGATAGGATGAGTAATTAAGATCTACGTATTCTTCCCTCATAAAAAGATCTACGTATTCTGTACTACAATCCTCAACTTAATTTGTTTTAAGTGGGAGGTCACACATGTACTTTAGCCAACTTTATTTTATTTGTAACATAAATAATTATAAGATGTAAAGGATTTCAGAAAAAAAAAATTTGGGGACCATGGCGCTCCAAAGTCTTCACTAAGTTCAGTTCTTGTGCTGAAACATAATGGTGATTATTTACACCAAAACATGTACCTAGTTTGTTGTTTGCAGTCAAAACTTTGATTTCTCACTTAGCAGGTTAAGGTTCAACATCTCATTACCAATCTCGCTTGCTGTTGCCTGTTGTTTTATGTCCAAGAACGGGTGATTAAACTAGAGAGAGAAATCAAAGAAGCAAGGAAAAGATAGCTGTGGCTGAGAAGGCTCGAGAGCAAAAGATAAGTTAAAGGGAGAGAAAATAACCAATGTAACGTCCAATCACAAGGACACCAAGTCTCATAGAAATATATTGGCAAAAAATTATGAATAAATCATTAATATTTTTTGAACGATCCAATCCATCCACTAAAATTTGTTTAAACTAAATAAATTACTAACATTTTTTGTTTTACCCAATTCGAATACTCTCGTTAGGATCGGTTGATGTAGGCTGAAAGACTCCACATCAGTTAAGCCACACCCTATTCTCTTTCTCTACCATTTATGTTGACACCTAATTTTGTTTGGATATAAATTTTTGTTTAGTTTTAGGTTAGAAAATTAGTTTAGGGGCATATATGTGTTTGGGGGGCTATTTGGTTTTTTTGGACATTTTATAGCTTCGAAAGTTTGTAGGATTATGTGCATTTAGATCATGTTGTTATTTTATATTATAAATTTTTAGAAATTTAGAATGGTTATTTAGGGTAGAAATAATAATTGATTTAGTTTAGATACTAATTTTGGGTTCTAGAGGTATTTTGGGTTTAGTTTAGGAAAATGGATGAGTTTGTGTGTGAATTGAAGGTTTTTAGGAAGTTGTAGATAAAAATGAAAATTTTGGAGCAAATCTACCAATTCCGTAAAGTTTCAGGCAAATCCTGCATGTTTAAGAAGTTTTAGGAAGATCTGAAAAATTTTATAAAATTTTGAGCTCAAATGACAAATTAGGAAGATATTGAGTGAAATTGGAAATTTACATAAAATCTGGGTCAAATCAGCAACTTTGGAGTTTTTCTTAACTTGGACTAATATTTTATTAGATAATATCCTAAGAGATTTAACTTATATTACCTCTTTCCCATTTTGGTTTAAACATTTGTCTGGGTACGGAGATTAAGGTATATGTAATTTGTGTTTTTTTTTATGTAGTAAAAGTTTAAATAATGATTAAAAAAAAGATATTTTTTTGGGTTTTATACAGTGAGAGGTTGAGTAGAGATTAAAAAAAAAAAATTTATTGAGTTTCGTGTGAAAGGATTATTTAATTGTTTAAACTTTTCCAAAAGAGAAAACATTTCAACCTTTTGAAACTTCTAAAAAAAATATATATTTTGAAGTAAATTGAGATGAAGAGAATATTAAATTTAATTTGGATGAGGTTTAACCTCTTATAATCTTATCAATCCCGCTACAACTCTGCTCGTGTGAATAGAAGTCATCATTTGAGAGAGGGAAAAAAGAAAAGGCAAAAAGCTGGCAAATTGCAGAAAACCAAAACTTTTCGAAAAAAAAAAGGAAAATTTGCAATTTTGGCCCCCTGCCTTAATACCTATATCCCGAAAAAAACCCTAAATCCTTCAGCCTACCACTGCCGCCCCTAGTCTTCCCATCCATTACCTAAAACTTTCCAGCTTCCAGCCGCCCCCGGAGGCCCTTCCAGCCGTCATCAACGCCAGTTCCACTGCCAGTGCCCACGCTGTCATCACCACCAAAGCTGCTACCGTCTTCTCCCCGTCGAGCCGAATCGCATCCTCGTCCCCATCCGCACAGGTCGTCATTCCTGTCACCAAATCGGCAAACCAGAGCTGCCGCTGACGTCGTCTATTAGAGCTCCGCCCTCCGCCACCCCTACGCGGTTGATTATAGCACAAATCAAATAGGACAAGGGAAGATGCAATCACAAACCCGTGACGCAACTCAATTTTCAAACATTTTGATCTGTCAGCCATCTCCTCTTCTCGGTATAATTTCTATTTAGTCAAAGATCCTTTTTATTTTGTTCATCTAGAGCACTAACATTATTTCCCTTTTGCAGATTGGTCACTGATGACAGGCTTTTATTATTTTTTATTTTCTTTATTTTATTTATTTGTTTATTTGTTTGACCATGTATCAAATTTAACTGTTGAAATTCGCATAGGAATATAAGTTAGGATGCTTGCTTGTTAATCTGTTTTTGTTTTTTGCCTTTTCCTTTTTCTCTCTTCAATATTAGAATAATTTGATTTTAATTCTCACTGTACAGCCTATAATCCATAACACACAACATTACAAGTTTAGGCTAGTAAATCCAAATGTTCAAGTAATCCAATCTAACACTTTAAAAAAATAGAGAAAAAAAATCATATTAAAGTAATAAAGCAATAAATCTTTAAGGATTTGTTCTTGGTGGATTTGGTAAAATTCTGAGACAAATTTGCTTAAATTCGTTTATTCTAATAAGACGCACTACTTGAGCAAGATGTTCTTTTTCAAATTCTTAGTGAATTTGGTAAAATCTCAAGATTTCAAGAGTATCTAGGATTCTATATCCGGTTAATCTGGTAAGATTCACAGTTTAGAATTAAATTAAAAGTAAATAAAAATTCATAGAATTATTTTATCAAAGGTTATGCATTAAAAGAAAACAAGAATTTAAGAAGAGATAAAATTGAACTCCATGATGCCAATTTTTTGGCGTTATAATAATAAGGTTATTTTAGCATAACCAGTTTACGATCTTAGAGTTTATCGTAAACCATAATAAGTATCCAATTGACCTAGATGTAAACTGATTGGTGGCGACTCCCCAAAAAACACGTTACTACAATTTCCATTGTCCTTAGCCATTATCTTTATCCCTTTCTTTCTTCTTTATCTCAAATTGCCTTTGTAAGAAGTTTGGACAGCACCTTTTGAGCACAACTCAAGCCCACCCAACCCAAGCTTCACTCTCACTTTTCATTTCCTCATACACTTTACCCTCCATCCTTTCCAAGCATCTGATCCCACTAGCTTTTCTTTTCAGTGACATGTGGTTATTGGGATACAGCTGATTGGGTTGTGGAGACCATAGTTTGGAGCCTAATGAGCATGTATGACATAGATCCATAGGGTGGTCTGCTGGAGATAAACATTACGGATTCCGTCTTTGGCAATGACCACAACCGTGACCTAGACCTGGTGCCACTTTTCCATCCATTGGATGAGACCCAGCAATGCTACCTATTGGGTTTTGAGGAGCAAAAGAAGAAGTACATGGATTTTTGTTGCATCATCAACAAACACAAGATCTTTGTCTAGACCATTGACACGTTTCTAGTTTTTAGCTTCGTCACTGGTCTCCTCATGCTCATTGTCAAGACCGTCCTATGCCACCACAACTCCCACGGGCTGGGTGATAACTACACCCTCTTTCTCCACATGGCCTCCTTGGCTTCATTGAGCAAATCGATTATCGGGAACCTTAGCTCCACTGGCCCAATGTCGAAAGCTTTCTTCGCCCAAACAGCCAAAGATTTTAAGAGGCAGAAGATTGTCAGAATTGAGAGAGCACGGAGGGCCTAGAGTGCTTCGGAGATTCCATTGGGGTCATACTTTGTGCCAATGACAACGAAATTATAGTTGGAGACAGAAATGAACTTGGCGATAGTAGGCTAGAAGGAAAAAGTTTGCAATGCTATGATTTTCCTAATTTTATCCCATAATTAATAGAATTACAACGCCAGTCTCTACTAGCGGAATATTCTTTATTCCCAATAATATATTCTCTAATTTAACCACCACCCCGTACCCCACACTAGAGGTAGGACCTGGGCCAGGTCAACCCGGCCCGACCCGGTCAAACCCGCTTCCGATTATTTGTACGTGTCGTTTGATTTTTTAACTTAATAAAACTTACACTGGATGTAGTGTTTTTTCTTAAAAATATTTATGACATATATAATTAATTATA
>JBBCBB010088301.1:0-16491 GCA_037177235.1 Aquilaria malaccensis
TTTGACTTCGCACCTTCCGAGGTCAGTAAAAAGATCCTCTCTTGGGTGACGTCAGACTCCTCGGCCAATATTCTGGCGCGGAGTTACTACCGAGGAGGCGATAGCCTTTGGCTATCAGTATGTAAAGAATATCATAGGAAAACCGTTTGAAATGTTAGGGTTGACTAGTCAGCAGGCATTTATCCTATGATTTTTGCTACTCTATGTGATGCAACGTTAAAAATCTTCGGAAATGTGTTAGAATGACTCGACAGGAAATGAGCGCCAGAAAGCGTACGAAAATTTTGATGGGGGGTTATTAAAGACCATATTTTGATGCTGTCCAAAAATTCTTTCAGTGAAGAAGGCTGCTAAAACGGATGAATGCTACTTTGGTTTATCTGCTTACAAAGACTGAAAACCTGCAAACATGAAGAAATTTTGGCCAACTGCCTGTTCCTTGGTTCTATATAAAATTATTTCAAACGTTTTTACAGCGACGGTGTGATAGGTTCTAGATGTCCTAGTAAGGAAGATGCAGACAACTTTCATGAAGGGTCGTTATATTCATGATAATATCATGTTAGCAATTGAGATCCTAAAACACTATCATGAAGCGGGGTCCCAATGCTCTAAATTACTTAATTTGTAGGCACTTAAAGGCTATGATCCCACTTAATTACTATTGACTAACTATTACTCATAGGTAAATCAAAACAATTTATGCGAAACTAGTTACCTAGCCTACCCTACAAGAAAATATACATGCATTTGTCCTGGAAATACAAATCAAATAAGTAAATCATTTAAAGAAAACATCACTCGAGCATTCCTTTTAAAACATACTTAAAACATATGGAGACAATAAAACACTAGTTACTTCAATTTCAAGTAATAGTTTGTGCACACTCTTTAACACTAGCATGCAACCAAAAGTAATTCAATGGTCTTACACCATAATGTATCCTAATAGAGGCAATGTCTTAGTACACAATGTACCATATATACAAGGAAAAATACTACAAGATCACTTACTTCAGCTTCGACCTTTTAGCTATCAAGCTCCAAGTGCAAAGCTCTCACTTGTCCTTGTGTAACTTTTAGCCTCTAAACTGTAAAAGTACAAATACTTAGTTAGTACAAAACTTATATATCCAGCAGCCTTAGAATCTCAAAGATTCAAGTGAACAAGTACCTGCAAAAGAAAGAACCTTAGTCCACAACAATCCACCTACTTGTTAGGCTTAATGTTAGAACCTGTACAAAATACTTAAAGGAGTAAATACATGAATTTACTCGGTAAAGGTCCTTTGGGTACCTACAAAGAATATAGCGGGCTAGTGTGCAAATATAACATACAAACAAGTAAATAACTAACCAAGAATCAACATTGGACAGAGAATTGTTTCACATTGGAACCTTTTTAGGTATTAGCCACTTAAGAATCATCCTAGAATACTTACAGCTCAAGGCACTAGCAACCACATTGCCCTTACCCAAACAATAATCTATCAAGCAATCATAATTCTTGATATATTTGATCTACCTTCTCTGTCACTTGTTTAGGTCATTTTAGCTAAATAAATACTTCAAAATTTTATGGTCTGTAAAGATCTTAAAGGACTTTTCCATAAGGTTGTGTCTCTAGAGCTTTAAGAAAAACACAACACCTACCAACTCAAGATCATGTAGCTAGTAGTTCATTTTGTTAGGCCTTAACTGCCTAGACCAATATGCAATCACTTGCTTATCCTGCATCAACACACATCCTAACCCTATCCCAAATGCATTAGTATACACTATAAAAAGTCTTATGTACATCTGGTAGGATCAAGATGGAAGTAGAAGTTAACCTTTTCATGGGCTCCTAAAATCTTTTTTCATACTTAGAAGTTTAAATGAACTTCTGTGCCTTATTTATCAAGAAAGTAAACAATGAAGCTATCATAGAGAGTTTTTCACTGAACCTTCTATAATAATCTGCCAATCCCAAGAAGCTTCGGATTTCACTTATAGTAGTTAGGCATTTCCACTCTCCACTACTTTTATTTTGGGCAACACTTAGTTCATGAGCATTTATGATATGTCCATGGAACAAAATTTCACTTGTCCAAAATTGGCACTTAGATAGTTTTGCATAATATTGATTATGTTTAAGCACTTGCAAACTACCTTTAAATGTTCCTCATGTTCTTGGGAAGTCTTGGAGTACACTAGAAAATAATCAATGAATACCTCAACAAATTGATCTAGGTACGGCCTAAAAATTCTATTCATGGCACCCATGAACACTGCCGAAGCATTCATTACCCTAAAAGGCATAACTATGTACTCATAATGTCCATATCTAGTCCTAAATGTAGTTTTTGGGATATCTTCTTCCTTTACTCCTATTTAGAAGTATCACCTTATGTCTATTTTAGAAAAGACCTTTGCTCTTTTTAAAGTATCAAATAAATCATCAATCATGGATAGTGGATATTTGTTCTTTACAGTTACTACATTCAACTTCTTGTTGTCTATACATAAAACATAAGGTTCCATCTTTCTTCTTTACAAATAACGGGGACACTCTTGGCCTTCTAAAGCCCTTCTCCAGCATTTTTTTAGTTTATTCATTTCAAATGCTGACATCTAAGATGAAGGTATGGAAATTGGTTCTGCCCCATACTGTAAGTTTATGGACAATTCAATCTCCCTTTATAGAGGTAACCCCGGAAAGTCTATAGAAAATACTTTCAAGAATAGATTGGCTATTAGAATTTTCTTAAGTTGCTCCCTGACTGCCACCCTATTCAGTGAGTAATATTGTTCTTCACTCACAATGGGAATGGACTTGATCAACTTGAGGTGCAAGTTTTGGCACTACTTGTTAAACCACCCGTGCAAGTCACATTTACCCGTGAGGCATCCACAAGGGTGACCTTAAAACCTGTACAGTCATTTTGGGCCTTTTGCCTACTTAACCAATCCATCATAAGGACAACATCATGTGGAATTGAGGCTACAACTCAAAGGCCACATAAAAACCTATGGCCTTCTAACTTCAATGGATTACCCTTAACCATTTCATTTGTGAGGATAATGTTTCACTTGGTAGTTTTAACAAACCTTATTTCATCCATCAAAGATCTATACAATCCTAGCCTAACAACCATGCTCAAAGAAATGATAGAAATAGTAGCACCAGTATTAAGCAAAATCTTAATACTTCTATCCTGAATATTAAAGCTGTCTTGCATAGCTCCCGGCTCCTTGGTTGCCTAACCCGTGAATGCAAAAACACTTGGTTGCATAAGGGCTCTAGTAGGTGCGTTTCTAGCTCCTGAGGTTCCAGCCCTTCATTAGCCTTGCTCTTGCCTAATTTTTGGGCATTAGGTCTGAACCACAATAACTACCAAGAAGCTCCTTAACTCCACCTTAAGTCCATGAATAAACTTCATTGCCTTAAGTTCATCCTTCTCGGCTATATAAAGAGCATACCAGAAAAGAGAATTAAATTTTCTTTCATACTCATGGAACATCAAACTCCCTTAGACCAACTCATCAAATTCTATCCTTTTTTTATCTTAGGCAGCTTCACAATTAAATTCATTCCAAAATTTCTTCTCAAATTCAACCCAATCAAGTTCCTTAGGCCTTTGCCTGGGCCTGCCCTCCTTATAGAACTTGAGCCTCTCCATGATATCCTTCTAACACAATGATGTCTTGCCTTATAAGAAGAAATATACTAAATCCATCTTGGCCTTGTCATCCAACTTTATGTTCTAAAAAACACCGCTAATTCGGTACAACCAACCTTCGGCCGCTTCAGGATTACCAATGTCATTAAACTTAAGAGAGTTACGGTCTTGGCATATTGATACAAGCCCCATGTGGTCTAGAATAACAGGTCTTCTTCTTCTCCTATGAGAGTTAATATCTTTCTTATTGCTATTGTCCTCATTGTTCACTTGTTCACGCTCATGCACTTACTATTGACCTTGCACTTGCCCTTGGGATGCAAGATTTCTCCCTTGACCTTGGTGCACTGGTGGACCTTGGTGCACCTCGCCCATTGGAGTCCTCCAAGGTTTCCCCTTCATTCAGAGATTGAAAATGTTCCTTAAGTAAGATAACCATGCCATGTAGCATCCAATCCATGGAATCATTGACCTTACACACAAAGCCACGACTTCTCTCATATATGCCCCATTGGGTTCACTAGTTCCTTCACTAAGAATTTGAGCCTCAATAACAGCACCTGACCGAGTGTTCACCATGATACCTGCAACCAAAGCTAAAAGACCACACCTAAAGCAACTTACAAGCAATACTAACTATACTTAGCACAAGGAACACCTAGATCTTAGTTTACATAGTACTTCTACTAGGACTATTGACCTGCTCTGATACCAAAGCTAAAAGTGCCCCAAATTAGTTAGCTTGTAGGCTTTTAGGGGCTATGATCCCAATTAGTTACCATTGGCTAACTATTACTCATAGGTAAATTAAAATAATTTATGTGCAACTAGTTACTTAGCCTACCCTGTAAAAAGATATGTATGCATTTTTCCTAGCAATACAAATCAAATAAGTAAACTATTTAAAGAAAATATCACTTGAACATTCATTTTAAAATATACTTAAAACATACCAAGACAATAAAACACTAGTTACATCAGCTTCAAGTAATAGTTTGTGCACACTTTTTAACACTAGCATGCACTAAAAAATAACTCAATGGTCTTACACCACAATGTATCCTAATAAAGGCAATGTCTTAGTACACAATGTACGATATATACAAGGAAAAACACTACTAAGATCATCTACTTAAGCTCTCACCTTTAAGCTATCAAGCTCTAAGTGTAAAGCCCTCACTTATCCTTATGTAACTCTTAGTCTCTAGACTGTAAAAGTACAAACACTTAGTTGGTAAAAAACTTATATCTCAAGTAACCTTAGAATCTTGAGGATTTAAGTGAATAAGTACCTAAAAAATAGAGAAACTTAGCCCAAAACTATCCACCTAGTTGTTAGGCCCTATGTTAAAACCTACACATCATACTTAAAATAGTGAGTACATGAATGTACTTAGTAAAAGTCCCTTAAGATACTTGCAAAGAAGATAACAAGCAAGCATGCAAATATGGAATACAGACAAGCAAACAACTGACCAACAATCAACACAAACAAACAATGTAAAAAATATGCAATGCATAAATGAATGATATCCAATATGCAAATCCTTAGGACTTATTACACCCTAAGTGCCTTATTTTTTCCGTGACCTCGAACGGCAGAAGTACTTGAGACACTAGCTTATGTATCTTGGATCATTTATCTCCTTTGGTCCCTCTCACGGGTCCTAGAGTAGGTCATCATCTCCTCTGAAAAACTTTTTCATGCTTCTTTTAACTTATTATTCAAGATAATCATCTTATGTGGTCCAACTTGCCAAGATCGTGGAGATTAGCTTAGGGCTCGTTAGTGGGCTACTTACCAAACCACAAGATTTGGTTAGGATCATCTTAGGTTTTCTTCTTCTTTATTCATAGGTCTAAGACTTTTACTTAGGCCAATGAAGGTTACGAAACCCGCTTTAATACCCTTAGTGCTTCTTTAACAACTTAAGCCATTTAACCCCCTTAGCCACCTTACCTAACCCACTTTAACCACACCACTTAACACTCACCAAATAATGTATAATTCCCAACTTAGGAATGAGTTTTACACTTAACTGAAGCTACATAACATCTTAAAATAGCCTATAGATGATAATTGATAGATTGAGACGTCCTTAGGGTGCTTTCAGCTTACGAGGCTTGGGCGTAGGTGATATGGTGCCAACAGCATCGCCAAAGGCAACAACTCATTGGTTGCCTCAAGCACTATCAACAATGCATCCTCACCATTGGTGATGCATCCCCAATGCCCTATTTAGCACTTTATGTTCTTGTGCTATCTTGCATAAATCTTGTTTAATCTTTCAATGCCTAAAGCCAATTCAAAAGGGTCTTATTTCTACTTCATTCAACATATAATAATACATTTATATGCATCATTTAAGCTAAATTAACTTGAACCCTTACCTCAAATTCATCTACAAAGCAAGAATAAGAAAACAAGCACCACAAGTACACTTGGGCTCAACTTAGTTCTTTTGAGTTTCAGACATAAAACCAAAGTGATATGGCACTAGGAACTTCAAATAAAGATCATTTCTAACTACTAAATCAACTTTTAAGAAGATTAATCCAAGCCAATAAGCTTAGCTTAGGATTGATCCCCAAAACAGGCAACAAAGAGCACAAATTAAGCAAATGCACCAAGAATGAGATAAAGACTTCTTGATTTATCCTTGGGAACTTCAATTTTGCAGGAAATTTATGGGATTGAAGAGGTTTGTCATAGATGAGCTGCTAGAGAGATAGCCATGAAATTTGCAATTAGAAGAGATGAGAATAGTGACCTTTTCTTGTAAGAAAAATAGCCTACCAACTCCAAAAAAAACATACTTCTTGTTTTCTTGCCTCTTGGTCCTCAAACTCTATTTTTTGTCAATTTGGCCACTAGAAATATACTCAAAACCGTCCCTCCTTGGTGCCAAAGAGTATTTTTATGCCTCCCACACTTAGCTCCTTAGGCACATAAGCCATTTAAAACATGAATGGCTAATTTGAACACTTAGTGCGATTTTTGCACTTATTCTTCAAACGGCGATTCTAATAGCTAGAATAACTTATGGTTTTAAATCAAGTAATCAAAATTCTTGCATGACCCTAATTCTATGAAAATTACAGTCATACTACTTATTCTGGTTAGAATCACCATTTTACCCTTATGACTCTTAAACGTCAAATCACACTTAGAAACTCATCTTTGCCTTATTTAGCTTGTCTTTTTGCTTAATAAGATACTAATTTGAGACATTTAAGTAAAAATACTTAAATAAAACATACTTACCTCATCAAAGTCAGTCATTGACCAGGAGAGTTATCGCAAACACTATTTCAGAAGACATATTTCACTAAGGTGCATGGTTAAAGTGGATATCTTGAAGGCATATGACTATGTCTCCTGGGACTTCCTCAGTAAGTTATTAAATGAGTTTGGCTTTCCTGATCAGTTTGTTAAACTTACTATGGGTTCTTCAAATGAGAACAAGCCTTGCATCAAGGTGACCCAATTTCCTTATATATACTCATGTTGTGTATGGAATACTTTTCAAGAAGCCTATTAAGCTTTATGGGTGAATAGTTTTTTGGATTTCATCTGAATTGTAACCACCATAATATTGTTAAGCCTGGCTTTTCAGATAACTTGATTCTCTTGAGTATGGCAAATGTGCAGTTCTTGTGTCTTCTAAAGCAGAAGTTAATTAACTTCAGTGAAATTTCAGATCTCACTTCAAGTGATAAAAAAGTTAGAGGTTTTATTTGGTGGGACCATTCCGCATTTGAGGAGTGTCATTGTAGAGGCTATGGGATTTCGAGAAGAAAGCCTGCCAATGAAATACTTAGGGGTTCACATTTCTTCCACCTCTCTTCAATTGAGAGACCTCGAACCTTTGCTGGCAAAAAATCAGGAAGAAGGTCCATGGCTGGGCGAAAAAACATTTGTCATATGAAGATAGAATCTAGTTCGTTCAATTGGTGTTATAGTGTATACAAGTATATTGAAGCTCAATTTTCTTGACCCTAAATAAGGTGATTGATGCAATTAACAAGATATGCGGGAACTTCCTATAGGCCAAAGTGGTGCAAGATAATAAGAAAATGTCGATTGCTTGGAGAAGAATTACCCCTCCAAAGGAAGAATTAGGTGCCAATTTGTGTGATCTACAGGTATGGAATCATTGTTTAATCCTTAAGCTTTTTTGGTATGTCCATAAAAAATAGATCACCCTTGGGTAGCTTGGATACACTCATGCTACATTAAAAATACTGATTTATAGACCTTGGCACCTAGTTCTACTGCTTCAAATGTGTGGTATGATATTCTGAAAGTAAGGAATTGGTTAAAGAAGAGATACACCATGAGGGATAAGGTGGAGACCATATTCTTAGCATTCTGAATTAATACTCTTTTATCTTCCAGAAGAAAAGAAAGGTCAATTGGCATAATATGATATGGAGTAAATTTTCACTTTTGAAGCATAATACTATAACATAGATGTTACAGTTAGAAGGATTGTCTACCTAAGACAGACTATATCAATGGGGCATTCAGGGAGTGAACAAATGTTACTTGTGTTGGAATAAAGTTGAGACATTCGACCACCTATTCCTCAAATGCGACTTTTCTTAACAAGTGTAGGGCAATATGCTTTTTTGGTTGAGTGTTCATTGGAGACCCTTCGGATGACATGATGAGGTGTTTTGGTTAAAAAACAGAATGAAGGAGAAATCAATGCTTTTTTAGATTAGTTGTGCAATGCCGGTAGCCTCTGTCTACCACCTTTGGGGAGAACAAAACAATAGACTGTTTGAAGGTGGTGAGGAGATGGTAGATCATGTAGTTTCGCAAGTTAAATTTGATGTTTTTGTTTGAGCTTGTAATTTTGAGTGTGATAGATCATCATGGACTCATGGTGGATGTCTGTCATGCGAACTTAATCTCTGTATTTTTCTCTTTATGTATAGTTTCTAATCAATGAAATTCTTATTACCAAAAACAAAAAAATTAGAGACTTAACCCATCATACTGGACAATTAACAATCATAATCAAACACTTGGATACTACGATCAAACATTTGGACGTCATTTATACCTAGTTAAAACATACACTCAAACATGCTAACAAGTCATGGCATTACCAGATTTAGGCATTGAATGCATCATCCTAGACATTCAACCATTTTACCTGTGTACTTAGACACCGTACAAATATGAAATATATACTCAAACATGTAGTCAACACATTTGGTACATGATTTAAACACTCAACCTATCATATTAGGCACTCAAACACTATAAATGAAACTTTTTTTTTTTTACAAAAAATACTTCATTCCAATTAAAAAAGTAAGTCAAATGACATCTTACACACCAACAATGACCAAGGATTCTAAGGGACAATAAGAATATAAAACTAGCTACGAAAAGGTTATTCATTCCTGCGACACCAAATGAAAGAAAGAGAATCAAATCAAGCTAAACCTTTTAGGTAAGCTAGAATAAATTTGGATTGTAGGTTGTTGAAAAAGAAAAAAATAATTCTGATATCACTAACAACTCAGAATAAATAAATTTGTACTATAACAGTGAAAACCAGGTTGAATCCCAAGGAAAATATTTTTAACTGCAAGCTTTCTATCAGAAAATTGAAATAAAAAGATTGGGAGGAATTATTTGCAATCAATAGTAAAATTAAAAATATTCAAGGGACAAAATTAAGAAACCTATCAAGTAAGAAATCAATGAAACAATTAAGAATGCAAACCTTGGCATCAGTCAACATCCACCATCGAATTCCTACAACTGATCATCGATGTATGGATAGATCAATCAAGACTTTAAATATTCATCATTTGAGCTATCTTCCTATCCTTCCTTAGTCATAGTTAATCAGAAAATAAGTGATCTAATTAACATTTAATGTTAAACAACCTAAGACAAAACACTTCAATTTAATTTAACAATTGCATTAAAAATTAGAAAGATCAATGAAACTGAATAACACAAACAGAAATAGCTGTATTTAATTTAGTTGAATATTCTCTTTAAAACCTAATTATTTTTTACGCAGCAAATCAATAAACCTTAATTTCTTCATAAATTAGAAATACCAAACAATTACAGATTTGATTTCTAACCAGCAGTAGATTGAATATAAATAACAACTAATATGTCTCTTAGCATATGAATGAAACAATCATAAAATTAATCATAGAAGAACACAAAATATTTAAAGTATTAATTGACTAAATAAAAATAACTTTGATCTCACAATGCTGAAGAATCAGGGGTTTCAGTCTCCTTCAACCAAGAATAAAATAAATCAACTGAACATGATCATGGAAAACAAAGAGAAGGAAAAGAGAAAAAGAAGAGATTGACAAAAAGAAGGAAAGAGCAGCCAAGAAGTGGCGCCAAAGAGAGAGAGATGAGCTGTTGTTGCTCCTATTCTAATAAAAACTAACCTGAAAGAGAAAAACAATGAAAACTCCCCCAAACTCTTTGTATTGTTCTAAATTAACCCCACATAAATGTAAAAGATTAAAAATAACTAGAATGATTTATATGGCTAGGAGAATGATGTCTTTTAGCTGGAATTTGCCACTCACATGGTTTAGAGGCCTTTGGAATTAATCCACATCAAAATTAGTTTCAAACTTGTGAGCTAAGAAATGTTTTAGAACATCAGTAGCAAATTTAAGCAAAAATTTGACCTTGATATAGTCATTATTTCTCAAAACTGAAAGCATGAAAATTGTAGAGCTTTTTCGTAGCTTTAAATTGACACCTAAATCGCATAAAAAGGACATCTATAGCCAAAGATATGCCTAAAATACCACAACTGCTTCTAAATCAATGATGACGCACAAATCGTGACTTTAAAGCTAAATTTGATCCCCTAACGTGCAAACTAGGTTTTATGATCTGCATGTGATTTGTAGTTCCAAATGTTAGCTTTCCAATAAATCAAGAATTAGTTTATTTTGATCTCTATAGCTTAAGATATGAATTTTCTATTGGAACATCATCAATCTGCCAGAATCCTGAAAGACAACGAATAAAACTTGTAAAATTGCAAATTAAATCGACTTTTAATCAATTAAGTCCAGACATACTCTAAGCTATAAAACATGCTCAAAAGAGATTTTTAACGTTCAAAACACATTAAAACATATTAAAGATAAGAGAAATAAATATAACAAATGTAAGTTTATCACAGGAGTATAGAACTCACTAATAATTGGAACAAAGCACAGACCAAACCAACAATGACCAAGCAATACTAGAACCAACCATGCATTAGAGGTCTAAACAATATTATCTATAAAAATAAAAAAATTAACTATAAAACCTAAAAAAATAAAGACTGACTTTATTCTATACAATTATTTTCATATTTGTTGACAAGGGTCGGGACACCCTAATAGAGCCAAGATTCCAATGAACTCAAGAAACTTATAAGAAACTTTGAATTGAAGACCTGCCATATAAGAATCTCGAACCATTCTTGAATACTATGTCTTGAAGGAGATTGCGTTCACCATAAAATTTGATAAGTAATATCGGATAAGGTCAGTCAAGAAATAAAAAAAAATTAATGGATTAGGCTGAAAGTAGGAGAGAATGATGAAGGAGATAGCAGAAGGGAATGGGCTGAATGATAGGAGGTGTGCTAAGGTTTGACGTAATTTCTTTTTTTTACAAAGCAAAAATTTGGTCACCATAAACATGTAGAAATAATATTCTCTTATCAAACTTAGACACTAAATTACTACAATCGGACACTTGGATACCAAAAATATTCAGACAAGAAACTTCCTTACCAGATGTAGAAACTCAAATTAACTATCATAGTTGACATTTTCAATGACCAAAACCGATGAATGGTTTCACCTTAAACATGATAGGAGAAATGATAATTAATTTGAATTACAAAAAAATAGGAAATTAATAGAAATATTACGCAGTTTCTCTGCATAAACATCCTTCAAAATAGCTTGATTATCTTCCAATTAAGTATAAAATTTAAATTAAAAAATTGTCTTTTTTGTACATTTTAAAACTAACTTGTAGACATATAGATACTAAAAGCAAACACTAGAACACTAAAAGCAGACACTTTCAATCTAGTGTGAGAGACTCTGAAGAGCATACTTTCAATCTAGAGTCAGACACCAATATTTATGACTTGCCATTTTTTGGTGTAGTCCACCAGTGGGGATGTTATATTACCTCAGTATTCTTAACCTATAAAATGAAGCAAGTTGTTTTAGGAAAATATTGCAAGATATATTCTTAAAAAAAATATATATGAAGTACATGCGAAATTCGACCTTTTTAAAGATTTTAGAGGACCAACCTTTTGGACGGATCTGGCATTTTCCTTGCCCTGTGTGCACCTTACCCGCCTAATTACCCTTTTATCCTCAATACTATTTACCAATTCCCACCATATCCCTTCTTTCCCAATCAGACCACCCATTGCATCGTCTTCCCCGGTACCACTGTCGGCCGCTACTATCGCATCATCTTTTCCACTAACATCACTGTAATCAGCCAGCATCATTGTTTTTGGGTGTCACTAGGCGTCACTAGTCATTGGCGATGGTGATTGTGGGCTGGGCAACAACAACGGTAGGATCGATGCCGGAAACCACTGGCTTATCTTTATATGAATGTAGTGAAATCAAGAGAAGAGATTAGGACAACGACATCTGGACAATGAGGTCATGACCATGGTGATGCCTAGACAAAGTTACTGTGATGACGGCTGTGAGCTGATGTGGAGGAAGTCATTGAACGCGACACGAACAAGTAGATCTGATTTTGTTTTAGCCAAACTATATAAACAACATTAATTTGTTTAAAACTTGCAATGTTGCCCTCGCATTCAGAAAGTTACTTTTTAATCCTCTCAATTAGATATTCGAATCTTATTTATTTAAGACTTCTTACCTTTGTTACTAATATAGGAACAAAAATAGCATATCTTGATCTTATTTGTGCATATGTGTCATATGTTTTATACACATCTGTTACTTTATACATCAAGATTTATACATATCTTCCATCTAATTTGTATATATCTCTAATTTGGTGAGAAGTGTAATTTGACGTGTTCACACCAGTTTTTCTTATAGGAGGTTGCACTCATATATACTATTGATTATACTGTTAACATATCTCTGATTTCATTTGTAAATATGTCACACATTATTTGTAATACCCCTAACCTTCTTTTGTACATCGAATTTGTACATTATTGGTATCTGATTTGTATATATTTTCAATTTTGGGGAAGATATGAGATTTGATATGTTCACACTTTTTTTATACTATTAAGGGTAGTATTGAAATGCAAATATATATAAACATAAGATGTAAGATACACGTTAGACTTACTCCCAGTCTTATGCTTGCCCCATGGCATCTGCTCCTCTATCAAATAATTAATTAGTACTAATCCTTTTCTCAAATGTTGACCCATTTACATATTTTAACTAAAGTTTTACTTAAATATATTCATACTAATTTTTTTTTTATAAAAAATTTAAAAATTATATTTATAAACTGGACACTTTAAGGTACCATTTTTATATAAAAAGTTTATATGTCTATCAAAAAAATTTTAAAAAAATCATGAATTAATTATTGTGAATAGTAAGCAATACAACAGAGTAACAATTTAAAGTAGATCTTGTATATAATATCATTTTTATCATGTTAAGAAGTAATATGCTTATCATTTTAATTTTAAAGTAAATATTGAATATAATTCTATCTCTGATTGGGGAAAGATAACATCTCAAGCCTTTCAAAATTTTATTGCCTGAATTTCCCTAAAGGGTCTCTTTACTATATCGTCCACTGCAAATTGGTTCCTAAGCTGAGAACATTACAAACCAATGCTTGAATTATCTATTAGCCGAATGAGTAGTCACTTCATTTCATCTTCTTTTCTCTTTCAGGTGAAGACGGAAATATAACTTCCCATTCTAATTTTTTTCTAATTATTTTAATTTGGTCCTAGAATTGTAAAATTTAAATCCAAATTATTAAACGATCACAAAAAATTAGCTGTCTAATCAGCAATCAGTAAACGTAATTAGAAAAGGTATTTAAATCTATGGAACTATCAATTATAGGATAAAGATACTATAAGTCCTAAAATTTTGAAATTTTAATCATTTAAGTCCTAAATATTTTGAAGTTTTTGTTGAAAGCCTAATATTTTAACACTTTCTCTTCTCATTTAGGATAATGCATGTCTTTGGACACAAAGATAAATATATATGTATAATTTATGCTATTTTTTATTTTTTATTTTTTTAGAATTCCATTTTCTATGCTATGAAACGAGGTTCGCGCTCTCTTTTGTCCTAACTTACATGCACGTTTTTCTCATGGTTGGTTGGCAACATTGTAAAAAGCTAGGGGCTTGGTGGTCACACATCTTTTATGTTAATATTTTGGTGAAGCCTGGCATCGTCTCCGGGGGCCTAGAGACGGAAAACTGATTTTCATTTTATTTCAAATCCAGTTTTTTTATTCTTTTCGTTTAAACTTCACTTTTAGTTATCTAAAACCATTTAGAAGAATAGTGTAGGACATGGGGTAGACGTCCGAGGTTAGACATTGCCCTTAGCCAATTTTCCCTATAATGCCAATATAGCTGAATATGCAGTCTTCTCGGTTCTGAAAAAACAAGCATTTTTTGTCCTCAATACTATACAATGCCTTTTACCCTCATAGACTTGTAAAGATGATTCTGTATATTAAAAAAAAAAGTTAGGAAATAATCATACTATATGAAAAGAAGTTTTTATAGGAAACTTTTTTGAGAATTTCATTTTCCATGTTTTTAAGGAATCAAATTAATGACCATTTTTCATTTTTAACGTCAAATAATTCCTATTTAGTGTCTTCTAAATTTCACATTAAATGAATAAACAATCATGCTATTTCTTAGGATTTCTTTTGTGAAAAAAATATGTTTTATTGTTCCTATTTTTAAGGAATCAAAATCAATTAGCTTTTAATGTCAAAAACTTCCCAATCTAATCAACGATGATGAAACACACATACGAAAGTGCAAAATATAGTGTCTAGTTCTGTTAGCATGGTGTCTAGTTCTCCAATAATAGTGTCTATTTATGGTGTCACTATTTTCTGTCCATGTTAGCATATGCCCATTTGAAGACAACTATGATTTAGTTTCAAATATTCATTTACTAGATTTTAACACTTAATTTATCAGATTAGACATTTAACTACCATAAATCATAAACTTGAACACCACAAATATGTAGACTAGAAACTCATTTACTAAATTTAGAGACTTAAAATATCATATTAGATATTCAACCATCATAATCGGACATTTCGATACCACGATCAAACACTTCAACGTCATTTAAACCTAGATAAAACATATATTCAAACATGTAGGCAAGTCACACCTTTACCAAATTTAGACATTGAATATATCATCTCAAACATTCAACCACTGTAATTGTAAACTTAGACACCACACAAACATGAAATTATGTATACTTAAACATGTAGTCAACACATTTATTACATGATTTAAACAGCCAACCTATATTATTAGACATTCAAACACCACAAATCGAATACTTAGTCATTACAAACATGTAGAAATAATATTCTCTTATCAAATTTAGACACTCAATCACTACAATCGGACACTTGGATATCAAAATATTTGGACAAAACACTTCCTCACTAGATGTAGGAATTCAAAATTAACTATCATATTAGACATTTTCAACCACCACAAACGATGAATGGTTTCAACTTAATTAAACATGATAGAAGAAATGATAATTAATCTAGATTACAAAAAATAGGAAATTAATAGAAATATTATATGTTTTTCTACATAAATATCCTTCAAAATAGCATGATTGTATTCCAATTAAATGTAAAATTTGAATTGAGAGAATGTCTTGTTTGTACAATTTAAAAAAAACTTACAAACATTTAAATACTAGAAGTAGACACAAAGACATCAAAAGTAGACACTTTCAATCTAGTGTCAAATACTCTGAAACACACTTTCAATTTAGTATTAAACACCAACATTTAACGGTGTTATGATTTCCCCTTTTTTTGGCATAGTCCACCAATGGTGGACGTTATACTGGCTAAGTATTCTTAACCTATAACACAAAGCAAGTTGTTTCAAGAAAATGCTGCAAAGATTTTATTCTTAAGGAAAAAAAAAGTACCAAATCATGCCCGAATATAAAGTAGGTGCTGAAAGATGTGTCTTCTTAAAATATAGTGCTGATCAGGGAGGGAGTTGAACAAATTTTGAAGATGGCCAAAATGTGTTTAATCTTTAAGAATGTGAACTGCAAGCGAAATTCTACATTTTTAGAGATTATGCCTGGCCCATTGCATACACTCCTCAACTAAATAATTAATTAGTACTTTCTCCATTTCACAAAGATTGACTTATTTATCTTTTTTTTATTAAATATAACTTAAATATTTTTATCTTAATTTTTTTTACATAAAATTATTACAAATTATATTTATAAACTAAAGTCTTTAAAATACTTTTTTTCATATAAAAAGTTTATCTTTTTATCAAAGATTTTGAAAAAAATCATAAATTAATTATTGTAAATAGTAAGTGGATAAGTTCTGTGAGATAGGAAATTAACAATTTTTTTTAGGTAAAAAAGGAGATATATATTAAGAAAGAATTGAGTCCAACTACAAAGCAAAGGGGATGCAATTCCTCGTTTGTGACCTTGGTGCCAAAGAGTAAAAATCCGATTACTCTTGGGGAATATAGGCCGATCAGTCTCATTGGTTGTC
>JBBCBB010088312.1:0-16491 GCA_037177235.1 Aquilaria malaccensis
TTTGATAAACACCTAACACATTTGGAAATTAAGCAAATGTTCAATTATCCTTATTTTAACCAAAAAAGTGAGACTAACAATATTAACACAAATCACTTGTCATCATCAAAACTAAAGATTTCTTTGGAACAAATTCAACAGTTAGCCACTTCTCTCTGGATGTCTAGGCATTCTCTGTTGCATCTTTGAGCGAGTAAGCAAAGCATCCTCGAATGACCAAATATTTAAGTTGCGCTTTGACTTGTTTATGGTCATCCGTGTTGATTTATAGCATCTGTTTGAATAGCTTGCTCAATCTCACGTTTGTAGTTCCCCAACAGACAAGTTCCTCCATTTTCTCTCTACAGAAAGAAGTACTTGGTTGTTGTTGATGTGGTGAAGTGCATAGTGGTAGCCATTTCAACGCGAGGTAAGACAAACAATTCTTTTTTCAAATAAGCTTGTTAACATTCGATCTTGCCATTCTTAGCGCAAACAAATCAGCCTAGCATCATAATCAAAAACTGCGAACCTTGTTTTGCATATTTTTGCTCCATCATGGTCTATAATGATGCATTTTTATTGGCAGGTTGTAAGGAATAGTAATAGCCGGACAGGATTATGGGAAATTGTTGCTTGTTGTTCAAAGAAGTATCTGACTGCTGGTACAATCCTCTATTGCATCCATTGTCAGGCATCTAAGTGCCTATGCATATCCAGTATTTATGTAAAATGATTTTTCTTTTCCTACTTCTAGATTAGGTCAAGCTTTTACATGCTTATTCTGGAGAGTGGATCTTTACTCGATCAAATCACTGCTAGTGAGTGGATTCAATAAAAGAAACTGAAAAAACCCTCTTCACTTCTTCACTATTTTAATTTACAGTTTCTACAGAGGTAAGCAAATGCAATAGGTTAATTCAGGCTTAGTGTTCAAGTTTTTATTTTTATGGTGTTCATAAATAATTTGTTAGTTTGGCCAATTATTTAAACAATTCTGATATTTCAGGGTATAAGCAGTGATGAAAGATTGCATCGAGTACGTAAGAAGTCATCTATCACTTATCTGGAGTTATGTGGCATTGTGCCTGACATCTTTGGTTGGTTTGCGTGTTTAGGATGTGCTTGTATTTTCTTTCTAGTCATCTATGCTTTAAAGTATCTGGTTTGAGGACTTCAATCATAATGCTTGTGCAATTTGGGCATCGTATATTTACTGTTTTTTTTCTCTACAAGAGAGCTTGATTACTGCTGTGTGGGAGGCCTATACTGGTCATAAGTTCCCTGGAATGTCCTTTGAGAATTCATAAAAGCTTTATCGTTGGTGTTTGCCAATAAATTGCTGATGCCTAAATACCTCAAGAGTCTACTAAGATTCTAAAAACCAATAAACTGATGTCTAAAAGGTAAGATCACAAAAAAAACAATGCATACATTTAGAAATGTACTTGGTATTTCAGTATTTCCAGAGACTGCATATCTGATACATAACCTTTTCTGTCCAGTGCCTCTAGCTTGTTTGAAAGTTGCTTCAAAATTACCATGAACGTTAAAACTCGGATAGAATACTTGAGGTCACTCTGGTTGGTCAAATATGAGACTTGATACATGTTCTTCTATCCTTTGTTGCCTTCATGCTAGCCCCCCCTTTCTTTTGGCTAATGTCCATGAGTTGCATGCCCTGGCATCCAGCTTTTTTACGGGATTGGAATGTAAGAACTTGGGATATTAGTTCCAAAACTGCTGGTATTCCTTTTTCCCTTAATCAAGAATAATGATGAGCTATTGTGTTCTGTCCATTGTTATTGTTGTTTGGATGCATGGCATGAAGAGTAGCTTTTTTTAGCTTTTGTTTTAGCCCTTAAAAGCTCAACCTTCAAGCATTTCTCCTAAGATTTTAAAGTTGAGGATATTAACTGTAACTAGTGTGTACTCAATTTCATAATTCTGCTCGAACTTTGTTGATTGTGGGTCAGAACATTTATGGAAGTTATACCCGCTTCGTAAATTGTATTTTTTTCACTATTTTTTTGTTACAAAATAAGTCTGCAGGTGTAAGCTTATATAAGTTACTGGGATTATAATCTTGTTTTTTTCCTCGTTATTTTCATTCATGATGCTTTCTTTAGTTTCACATAGATGAGAGAGGCTGTTCAGATTAGTTGGGAATAGGTTACAGGATCATGTGAAACCGACAGTTGTTCCTGATAGGTGTTTAGATCAATTCATGATAATCTATGGCATTTTGCAGAGCAACTCTACGTACATTTAGTGATGGGGAAGGTTTCAAGTGGATGGTTCAATTTTCTTCTTTGTTCACCATGGAGGTAACTTCTTCTTTAAAACTGTTCTCTCTGTCTCCGCCTCTTTCTAAACAGGCTGTGGTGATTCTCTCTCTGGAAGTAAACTTTTTATTTTGGAAATGTGGAGCATCTAAAGTCTGTCGTACACCATGCTTGTGTACCCGGCCTTTAAACTTCCTTTTCATTGTTGTAGGGTTCTGGCCGTAGGAATTTAAAACATTTGGCGAACTCCTTTTCAATTTATTCTATTAGATCTTTGATTTACTCTAAATCATGGCTGGCTATGTGGCATTTTCTTCAAACCTTTCGTCGTTTGCCATAATATTGCTATGACATTTGGCAAAAAATGTAGGCATTTTCTTCAAACCTTATTATGTTCTTGAGAAACCACTTCATTTCTAGTTGTGAATTTCAGGTTTTGTTGCCGGTTGGGCGTGAGATCCATGGTTGAACATAACATATTCAACTTAAATGCTAGTTATTATAGCTGAGTTTGATTTCCAGAAGCATGGACCCGCTGCTTTATAATATAATCGAGTTGTTTCTGGTGAAGGTATGATTCTTTTTTCTCCTCCTTTCTTCTGGTATTTTCATTATGTTGATATCATAAAGTTCTAGCTAATTGGCCTGTGGAAAGTGGTTGCCTACTTCCTGTCGATCAACTTTTTTAGTGTTCTTGGTGACTGCACTTGACGTGTGAATTCTTGATTACTATTTTCTTATTGATTGCTTGCTTTTTATTACCTCGTATTAAGACTTTGCAAAATCTCACTAGGGGTGGAAAAATGAACAAATAGCTCGGCTTAAAGCTCGTTCGTGACTCGTTCGAAAAGTTATTAACGCAAGTCTGAACAAAATTTAAAGCTCAATATACAATTCAAACAAAGCTTGATTTGCTTACTACTTGGCTTGACTCGGTCTAATTTTAGATTTTTTCTTTAATTTAAGCGAACAGCTTAAACTCAACTCGAGCTCAATCAGATAATAGCTCGTTCATAGGTCATTTATATTGTTTTCAATCCAAACATGAACAAAAGATCAAGCTCGATAAATCATTTAAGCCGAAAATGATCAATCTACTACTCGGCTCGGCTCGGCTCAACTCGTTTTCAGCCTTAAATCTCTCAAAAACATAGTGAATAGGGTTAATGACAGCCATTGTCCCTAAACTAATATCATGTTGCTTAATCGTCCTACAACTACTGATTATTACACCGGCCATCCTCTAACTATGAAATTGTTGCAATAATATCTTGCCATTAGATTCGACTGCTAAGAAGTCACAGAGGTGGGGGGGGGGGGGAGGAGTGCACAATTAGTCCTACAAATTAGTAAAATTTTTTATTTGAGTCATAACACTTTACTATTTTCTAGTTCAGTCCTAATTAGCTACCTGAGCGTATCAAAGAACGCCTTCATTTGTGCCGCCATGCAACCATAACTTGTCGAGATTTCAAACAAAATGCCATCCACCTCAAGCAACTCCGCAGCAGAAATCTCCGACACCTTAGGGTCCTTTAGTGGCGCCTTCATTTCCAGCAGAACCTTTGCCGGCAGCGTCTCCAGGACATAGTAGAGAAACTCCTCCATGCCCTTTATCCTCCTCGCCAATTGCTCGCCACTTGGCATATATTCATGCATATGATGGTGCATGAATATATAATGGCCAATCTCTGCCTTTGTCCCTACATCTTCCCGTTGTCGAATAAAACTTGTCTTTTGTTGGGTTAAATTGCACGTATTACCCCCAACCAATAATTATTGTCTCTGTTTTAACCCTAACCTTCACTTTGCCCATAGTGTATCCTTAACCTCAATAACATGTTTCATTTTGGCCCATTTTTTAAGCAAAAATGTTATGTATGATGGAAAATGCCACATCAGCATCACATTGTAGGGAAAAATACTTACTTTAATCCCTAAAATTTTTCCTTTAACAAATAATATTCAAAACATTGAAATTTAACAAAAAAACTCCCCTCCCCTCTCCATCCTGCAGGCGCCACTAACAACATCTATGGCAGGGATCAACGCCTTGCCGAAGCTCATCCATGGCAGCAAGTAGGTGAGAGTGGAGCGTTACTTCTTAGAATTTAAGTCGGTGAAAGTGTTGTAAAAATGAGAGTAGGAGCGACAGTTGGGACCAAGAGCAATGACCCAAAATAGAAAGATTATATGACTTAGGACTTATCATCTACGTCTTGGTAGAAAATAATTAACTTTGCTACTTTTATACGGTCACCACCAAATTTTATCAACTTTTTACTTCTGTTTTTTAAAAAAAATATTATCATGATTACTGATTAGTCACAGAAATTAACTCAATGATTTTCTTTAACTTTTTTTGATACCATGATTAATCCGAGAAAGTGATTCAGTGAGCTTTGAACACATTATTCATTGACTTTCTACACTCCATATTATCTCGACATCCACTTGCATTATAATTTTTGTTGATTGACGTCATATTACATTTTATAAAATAGTGACCCTGTCAACCATGTAATCTTGTCAGGTTTTCCAATTGACGATAGTGGAATAGGTGAACATATGAAAAAGAAAAGAAAATAATAGAAAATCTAGCTATCTACTGGTGTGGAACTAAACTCACCAGTGAACATATGGAAAAGACTTCTGCCGGGGAAAAAAAAAAAAAAAGACAAGAAAAAACTTCCCAAGTCTTGCTCGGGTAAGGTGCTTTTTCAAAGTAAAAATATTGATACGTAAGATAGTAATAATAATAACAATAATAATAATAAGTTATTTATTTACACTGCTCTACGATACTACAAGCGAAAAATTACTTTTAGAACTTCACAAATTGATCTATCGGAAATGATTACCATTAAAAGTAATTAAATCAAAGCCTTAACCTAGTGGTTAGGATTTGTGGTTGTTATCGACATTGAATTAAATGCCGTGGTATATTGTTTACTGCAGATACGTGGTACACGGTACAAATGTTTACGCATTTCGTCATTTTACCGAACGGTATATTGCGGTATTTCGTGGTATACCGCATACCGCGCACTTTTGTATGTATTTTATCAAAAAAAAATTGTGTTATACCGCAAATACCGTGTGGTACGTACCGAGATATTTTATTTTTTGGGGATATTTTTTTTACATCAAAATATCACAAAAATATAAAATATTAAAATATAAATAATACACGTATCATAAAATAAACATTTACTTTTAATTTTTTTTAACTTTTCTTAATTAATATAAAAAATTAATGAATGGTATTATTTATATTTGTAGTATATACAAGGTATATGCAAATTTAATGGATGGTCCGTGGTCGGCTGGTCGCAGCTTTTGTTTCCCTCTTTCCTTTTTTTTTTTTTTGAATTTATAATTACTTTTCGTACTCTTTTACCTCACATGAATTATTGCCCTTGAGTAAATGTTTGACTAAAGTAACTTTATCTGATTCTTTCTTTCCAACTTTTATTAGAAAATGTATTATTATTTTTTAAAATATTTTTTTTCTCTTATATTAATAAATTATTTTTTTAGCATTATTTATTTTGTTCCATATATAACATTTTTTTATTTTTTTTTATTAAAAAAGTATCTTCTATAATGTATATTTTATTTATATTTGATAAATTATGATGAGAAAAATTAGAATACATATAAAATATATAAAAATAAATTATTAAACAAATTATGTCATCTAAAAATAATATTTTAACATTTATTTTTTGTGATAACGGTAATGGTATGTGGTGCGGTATACCTTAAAATCTCAGGGTACGGTATATCTAGCAATAACAGTATTTAACACCTTGATTATTGAAAGATTCAATGGTCAATCCCTTACTCACTCCTTAGGCCCTCTTCTCTGTACCAAAAAAAGGTGATAAAACTAGGTTCTGAAGTAATTATACGAGTCTTCCGCTTGAAAAAAATAGAAGTAATCAAGGTTTTTTGTGATGGGATATTTTTGTTAGCTTTTATTTAACGGGGTTACAATTGTTAGAACCCAAAAGGAACAAGGATTTTGACTATCAGCATGTGAATGATTTAACATGATCTCTTGAATATTAGCAGCACAGAGAAGTCAATTTGACTTGTTCTGCTACTGTTCTATTTCACCCTTACTGCTTTTACCCAGCGACTACACAACAATCAGCTCTCAATCTTCCTTTGGTTTTCCAAGTTTGCGCGGCCTTAGTTCTCTTTCCTTCATTGTTCCAAATTCCAAACCACCTAAAAGAAAAAGGGCTGTTGAAGGGAGAGTGAGAGAGAAAATGGTTCCTGTTCCTGTTTGTAACTTGTGGGTTGCAATTGCTGGTTTCTTTAACGCGCTTGTCCCTGCTTCTGTAAGGGAGAAGCCAGTAGATTTCATTAAACGTGAATATGGTTACTTCTTCAAGCACGAGAAGAAGGTGACAAAGCTGAATGAGCAGATGGGCAAGCTGAAGGCAGCAAAACTAAGAGTTGAGAATAACGTTGAACATGCTATGAGAAATAGGGAGATGGTTTATGAAGAGGTGCACAAGTGGTTGGAAGCCTCAAATGCGAAGCTGAATCCTGAAAAGACTGAGGAATTCAATAACGCTGTCGAGAATGTGAAGGTCCAGCGTTTTCTGGGCCTCTGTCCCGATTTGTGGTCCCGACGCCAGTTGAGCAAGAAAGCTGAGAAGGAGGGCAAAGACATGGAGAAACTCTTGAAGGAATATACTGATGCCAACAACTTTGAGCGAGTGGGCAACCGCCGAGTTTTGCAAGGAATAAGGCCTGAACTGGTCCAAGAGTTCGATGCCTTTGAGTCAAGGCACAGTATTTTTGAAGGCATCATGGCGGCGTTAAAAGATCCAAGTGTCAACAGGATTGGGGTGCACGGCATGCCAGGTGTTGGCAAGACCATGCTTGTGCGCAAAATTGGACACCAAGCAAGGGAAAATTGCTTGTTTGATGAGGTTGTCATCACTGCTATTACCAACAAACCAAAAATAAGAAAAATTCAAGGAGATATAGCAGATGGCTTAGGCCTGAAGTTAAGTAGCGAGAATGAGTCAGGAAGAGCAACTGAGATAAGTGACCGGCTGAACAATGGTCAAAGGATTCTCATCATTTTAGACGACATTTGGGGTGAGCTAAAATTAGAACAAATCGGAATCTCATCCCAAGGAGACCAGACTGTGAGAGGCCGCGAGATGCTCCTCTCCAACACTGTCAGCAATTGCAAGCTGCTGATGGCATCCAGAAGCCAAGGTGTGCTTCGTGTAATGAAATCTAACAAGAACTTTGAAGTTGCTATTTTGACTTTTGAAGAGTCAAAGGTTCTGTTCACAAAAACAGTAGGGAATGTCCCAACTCAACCCAGTTATGGGCCAGTTGCAGATGCGATTATCAATAAGTGTGTTGGGTTACCACTTGTTATTGAGGCTGTGGCGAAGGCATTGCTGAACACCGGAAATACCAGTGTAGATGCTTGGAAGGACTTGCGCCATAAACTAGAAAAGTCAGGGCCCGGAAAAATAAATGAGGTGGATGAAAGTGTCTACACCGCGTTGAAGCTGAGTTATAAAATGTTGAAGGACAAAGAGGCACAGCAGTTGTTCCTACTCTGTGGTATGCATCCTCAAGGTGCTAACATTTACGTCCTTTACTTGTTATGGTACAGTGTAGGACTGAGACTATTTAGTGATGCTCACACTTTAGATGAAGCAAGAAACAGAGTGAATGCATTGCTTCGTAAGCTCATATCTTCTAGTTTGCTCCTCAAAGGTGATACGGATGAAAAGGTGAAAATGCATGACCTTTTCCGAGATGTTGCCATCACTATTGCAGAAGGAGATAAGATGTTGGTGATCAAGGATGGAATTGATTTCAAGTCACTGTCAACAAAGCAAAAACTCATCCATCGCAGACATATATCGTTTCCATCTGGAATTCATGAGCTTCCTGACATTTTAGAATGTTCTAAACTAGAGTTTCTCATACTTTTGAATGGTTATCCTTCTCTAAGGGTCCCGGATAATTTTTTTCAACAAATGACCGAGCTAAAAGTGCTTGATTTGACAAATCTTGAAAAATTATCTGCACTGCCCGAGTCATTAATTTATCTGGGGAACCTTCAGACCTTGTGTTTGGATTGGTGCTCTGGAATGCAGGACATATCAATTATAGGTAAACTCCAGCAATTAGATATCCTGAGCCTTACTGGTTCTGATATTGAGAAACTTCCGGAAGATATGAAGGAACTGACACAACTAAGGGTGCTAGATTTGAGTGAGTGCCGCAATCTCGAAGTGATTCCAGCAGAAATCATCTCAAGCTTGACCAGATTAGAGGAGCTCTATATGGGTAACAGTTTTTCGAAATGGGGTGTTCAGGGAAATGCTAGCCTTGATGAGCTGAAAGACTTGCCTCATCTTAAAATATTACAGTTTCATATTTTCCCAATACAAATGATACCAGAGGACCTGTATTTTGAAAATCTAATAGCATACAGAATATTTATAGGTGATGGGTGGAAGTGGTCTCGCACGTATTACAACTTAAGGCAATTGAAAGTCAAGCTGGACACTGGTACTGATTTGACTTACAATATCAAACAACTATTGCAGAACACTGAAGACTTGCGTCTTGATCAACTTGGTGTTGAGAATTTGCTTGAAGAGTTAGATACACAAGGGTTTCAGCAGTTGAAGAATCTTAAAATAAAAAATAGCTTGTGTATTCAATATCTCATCAACTTTGAGGAAGATCTTTCTTTCTCTAAAGCTTTCCCCTCCTTGGAGTCCCTGATTCTCAATGGATTGAGTAATTTGGAGAAGATATGTCATGGCCAACCTACATTAGAAGCCTTTGTCAGATTAAAGACTGTGAAAGTAGAGGATTGTGGTAAATTGAATAATCTCTTCGCGTGTTCTATGGTTAAGTACCTTCCCCAACTTGAAGAGATTGAAGTAAATGATTGTGACAACCTCGTAGAAATTCTTGGTGGGGAAATGGTGGATGGCTTTGATGCTACTGAATCAATTGGCTATGATATGGAGCTCCTTAAAAATGTGCGGTCCTTAACATTGCGGCGGCTACCAAAATTTGTTAGCTTATTGCCGCAAGGCCTCATGCAATCACTTTTCAATGGAAAGGTAAAGCTTATGCTCTTGTACCTCTTGAAAATTTTGGGAAGAGTAATCTTGTTTACAAACAAGTCATGCATCTGGAGGTTACAGTGATCTAATTAATCATATAACTAGCTATTGGAATCAATTGAATCAACTTCACTGTAAAGGTTCTCTGGAAACCAAAAAAACTAAAACTACCTCCGTCCCATAAACTATGTCACTTGTGACTTTTGAAAAATGAGTATGATTTGATAGTTCTTTTTGTATGCAACAAACACATAAACAAATTTATATGCAAATGTTATTGGAACCTTGTACTTTCAAAATAGCAATTTCTAAGAATTTTTAACAACAATCAATAAATTGAGTCAAACTCAATTTCAAAAAGTAAAAAAAAAAATGAAAGAAGTGAGAAACATTATGGGACATATGGAGCAATAGTGATCCATTTTAGTACAGATGAAAAAAGGGTATGCCCTAACCAACTCTTCATATGTTTGGTAAGTCATTGCTTTGGCTCTGCTTTTAATTGAATATGCTAAAATTAACTGCTCATGTTTGTGGTGTGCAGGTACTGTTGCCCCAGTTAGAGAAGTTGCAGTTATCAATGCTTAATGTGAAACAGATATGGCAGGATAGGATGCCATCAGAAGTTTCTAGCAGTCTTGGAAATCTGACCAATTTGATAATTGAAAATTGCAACCATTTAGTGCACCTATTCTCCTTCTCAATCCCAAGATGCTTAGAGCGGCTCAAGCGACTCCAAGTGAGTGGATGTGAAAACATGATAGTGATTGTAGTTGGAGAGGAAAGAGAAGCAACAAATGAGTTGGATTACAAGATTTCATTCCCTCAGTTGAACTTTCTCAAGCTTAAGGGCCTTAAGAACCTAACTGGGTTCTGCTCAGGAAATCATGATCTTGAGTTCCCTTGCCTAAAGGAGCTGGAGATAACAATGTGCTCTAATTTTGAGGGATTTTCACCCATGTCTTATACTGGTTTGAAACCTCTTTTTGACAAGAAAGTGAGTTCTTCTATATTCTGTTCTTTCTATTATCTTAACTCTGGGTTACAATCTCTAACTCATTCTTTTATACACAGGTTACCTTGCCCAACGTGGAGACTATAACAATCTCTCACATTAAAAGTGAGAGGCTACTATTGGATGATGAACTTGTTGAAAATGCCTTTTCAAAGCTAAAAGAATTGAAAGTAAAATTTTGTGAGAATTTGGACGTTCTATTTGCAGCCAATTTGGTGCATAAATTTAAAGCATTAGAGAGGCTTTATGTTGAGAATTGTAATGCTCTAGAAGCCATATATGAAATCCAGAGGCGGCGGGTGACTAGTCCTATCACAGAGGCCCAACTGAAAGTTCTGTGGTGTTGGCATCTCCCAAAACTGAAGCATGTGTGGAGCATTGATCCCCATGGTGTGGCAACTTTTCACGAGATAGATGATGTGATTGTTTGGAATTGTGAAGAACTAGGACACTTAATGCCAGCTTCTGTGGCCAGGGGTCTTCCTCAACTTGACAGACTAACAGTTTGCAAATGTGAGAAGATGGAGGAAATTGTGGCATCAACAATGGAGAGAGGAGACAGAGAAAGGAGCATCATGTTTGAATTCCCTCGGGCATCCGTTCTACAATTATGGGATTTGCCAAACCTCAAATCCTTCTACCGAGGGAAGCATACAACAAACTGGCCCATGTTAAGAAAAGTGCAAGCACGTCACTGTGGTCAATTGAAGATATTTAGCTTCACCCAAGAAATGCACCAAACTGATGCAGCCCGCAGCATGTCTATATGGCAGCAGCCGCTTTTCTCCTCTCAACAGGTATCTCATCTAAACTTTATCATACCAAATAGATTTTCTCAACTATGTTCAAGTACTACAATAATTATAAGTTTGGACAAGTAATTCTCTGCTAACACTTAAACAAATAACCATATATAATGTCCTGAGGCCTAGAAAGTGAGGCTGAAGGAACACCTGGAGCTCCCTTTCAACAAAATTTGAAAAACTTACTAGAGGAGGAGCATTGGGCAATTAATCTGGATAAATAAAAGCAAAATGAAAAATAAATAAGAATCATTGCATTGAGTTGGCATGGAGGTGTTCGTAATTTAACATTTGAACATTTGTGTTTGCAGGTGATATCTGGACTTGAAGAATTGCTAGTCGAAGATGTGAACATGATTAAGTGCATATCCGAAGGAGGACTCAGAAATGTGCACATGGACAATGTAAAAGCTCTGATTGTGTGTGAATCCGACCACTCTCATGCTAATGAAGTGGCTGATTTATTGCCTGAATTTTTAAAGAAGTTTCCCAATTTGCAAGATCTTCAATTGACCGATTGTATAGGTGTAAGGCTAGTCCCTCAGGTAGTTGTCCCGCATCTCAAGAGATTGGCGCTATACCAGTTGCCCAACCTTGAGCAATCATGGAGCCAATACTGCGATAGTCTCCTAAATGGTCTGGAAACTCTTGATGTCATTGAATGCCACGGCCTAATTGCTTTGTCAGACTCTTGGGCCTCTTTTCAAAGTCTCACCACCCTGTATATGGGTCAATGTCACCAAGTGGCACATGTTTTTTCAGCCTCCACAGCTTCAACTCTGGTGCAGCTAAAAAAAATGACCATAAAAGGATGTAGAATGCTGACCCATGTGATTTCAAGAGAGGAAGAAGGTGAAACATCAAGGAGATCAGATAGATCAGTCACTTTTAAGATGTTGAAAATTTTGAGACTTAAGTCTCTTCCCAGCCTCACTTGCTTCTCTGCTACAACTGCCACTCTATCCCACAGTTTCCCTTCTCTAGAGACTCTGACTGTTAAGCGTTGCCCCGAGCTTAGGATTTTTTGTCAGGGACGACTTCATACACCAGTGCTGAAGGGCATGCGATTAGTTGATACTGACATTGATGAAGCCGACGATAGACCCTACTGGTTTGGCGACATCAACACAACCGTCCGAAAGGTAAGATCAATCATCTAATTTCCCCTTTTTTACTCAAAAATAATTTGACACCACATGTATCTGCTCGAAACTGATTGTATTTCTTGTCCTTTCTGATTGGGTTAGGTAAAATTGAGATGAACAAACCATCTAAATTCTTACCTCTAAGTATATAAATTCAAGTCAGATTAATGGAGGATCTAAAAATAAAACTTATATTTCAAAGGTGGACTATCTTTAGCAAACAAATAGTTCAAGTAGCTTTGAGTTGTAGTAGAACATGAACACGTATGAATTAGTTGATTTGTAACATAATGGCTACAATCAGCAATTGTTGGGTAAGAAATTAGTTGATCCGCTGTCCACGAGAAATATTTTGTAATAAGTTTGTGGTTCAAGTGTGTGCATACATGCTACATCATCATTTTTTTCATCAAAATAGTCACACTATTCATCAATTTCACATTTATGCTGTATTTTGTAAGTATTTTCATATTTAAGTTTTGTGTTCATAATCAAATAATAATTTAATTTTAAATTCTAGTAGTTAGAGACTGTTATCGAAGCAAATGAAAATTTTTAAGCCATACAATGTTCTGATTTAATTAGTTGGAGTCTTCCTTGCATAAAATAAAAGTTGGTTTCGTTAATTGTTGTCATTGTTGTTAATTTAACTCATGTTCCACTTCCATTTCTGGCTTAATTTGCATTAGATTCGATGCCTTCGCTCAAGAGCTTATCAAGTCAATGAAGTGCCAACCAATATAGAGGGGGAGCTGGGAGAACTCATGGAACGACTAATCCAGTTGCAGATGGACTTTGCAGAACTCGATATCAGGTATAGCAATCCCAAGTTTGACTAACCTTCACAGACTCTACCTAGACGTGATTCTATCTGAATTACAATGGATTTTTGTTTTCCAAAATGTTCATCACGTGATAATGTTCATGCTTGAACAGCTCTGTAATTTCATTAAATCATTACACCTGCAACGCTAACATGCTATATAATACTCATCAGTCGTATACTATTTTTGCCCTTTTTTGGGAGATGTTTGTGTCCCAACAAAATGAAAACACTATTGATCCTTTATGTGGTTAACTAAAGTATTGATGAGATTATATATCTGTTAATTCGCACGTCATTCCAATTTCATTATTCATCCCAATCCCTCCCGTTTGAAATGATACAATGTTAGTTGTTATATGAACCAATTTAGAACTAATTTCAATTGTTATATATGGAGAAATTATTCAAATCAGAATTGAGCATAATTTAATAGCTTAAGAACTAACAGTTTAGGAGTCTAGCTAGGTTTCATAGCCTCTGAAGGAGTAGTTAGGTATTTTTATTGGAGGTAGAGGAGGGTAACCGAAGTCAGAAACGGTATCAGTTGACAGAGCATAGGAATGCATGTTACAATATTTAAACAAGTTAAAACATCTAAAATATCATTATTAATTTTAACAAATGAGTTGAGAAAAAACAAGGTATTCTACATCCTTGAAACAATTTAGATACTCATGGTTTTATCAAAGGATGTGGTGCTTATGCGAGAAATGCTTCGGATGCAATGGACGGAAAGGTGGTGGAAGGATATATATCCCTTGATTCATTAATTGCACAGAAAAAAAAAAAAAAAAAAGAGAAAAGGAAAAGAAAAACAGATTCTTGCGTTCATCTCATGTTTGATCGAGTTATATCTTGATGGAGCCATGGTTTGCATTGCAGGAACTTAATACAAGAAATATCGGAATAAGCTTTGCCAATGAAAGATTGCCTGGTCCGCTATCTTCTGGTGGTAACAGTGGTTTCCACGGGGATAGAGGCTGCATGCAGAAATGATATGGGAGGTGGTGATGGGTTCTAGGGAATCACACATTTGGCTCCAGCCATTGAAGTTTTCCTTTACCGACTACTTAGCTGTTGGCTAGCAGATTTATGCATGTGACTGGTAAATTAAGTTTTCTCCCATCTTGTTATATATATGGATCAGTCTCTTTGAATATAACAAATCTAGGTCATGTGATTGGTAAATTAAGTTTCTCCCATCTTGTTACATTCAACTATACTATCTAGGTAGGTACTGGTGGCTGTCCACAGTTGTTGATGCAGGATTATGCATTTGTCAGGGCAGTAAGGTGCTCTATGATTGAGAATCCATAGCCCTTGCATGTATCTAACTGAAAACGCAGAGGGGATGATTCCTTTGGGCGGCCTCTCCATCAAATGCAACTGTTTGGCCTTTGCTCGCCAGACTCTCCAACTTGCCAAGTGAATGATGAATAGACTGCTTTCTTGCTGTACACACTATTAGAAAAAGCCGATTTAGCTACGGCGTATTTAGTGATGGCTAAAAGCCGTCGCTAATTAACGACAGTTAATTGTTGCTAAAAATCCGGTGAAACATTAGCGACGGCTGTTAGTCGCTAATATTTTAGTGACAGGAAACCGTCGCTAAATTAGTGACGGTCAAGCGTCGCTAAACTTAATGACGGCTTCCTGTCAATCGTCGCTAAAGTTAGTGACGGCTTACCTTTACTAATTTAGTGACTACTGCTAATTTAGTGACGCTTAGTAGTCACTAAATTTGTGACGGTTTACCGTCGCTAATTAGAGACGGTTAACTGTCGCTAAACTTAGTGACAGTTTACCATCGCTAAGTTAATGACGGTTATATGTCGCTAACTTAATAAAATATTAAAAAATTGTACTGGTTCTCATTTGTTTTGCTAAATTGTCAACTATTTTAACATAAGTAAATTTTGTTTGACTGTATGAGTTGGTAAATTTTAATTTACCCTAGTGACGGTTAGCCGTTGCTAACTTAGTGCCGGCTTACCGTATCTAAGTTAGTGATGGTTAGCCGTCGCTAAAATGAAAAATTCCAACAAAAAAGTTATAGTTCTTATATAATAGTTTTTTGTTATGGTAAATTGTTATCTACTAATATATAACTAATTTATTTTGAATATATTTACTGTAGTATAGATGTGTACCTTAAATTCGTTTAAAAGTTTAGTAGGGGTTATGAGTGGGTAAATGTTAATTTAACCTAGTGACGGTAATCCGTCACTAACTTAGTGACTTATTGCCGTCGCTAAGTTAGTGACTTATTGTCATCGCTAAATTAGTGACGTGTTACCGTCGCTACGTTAGTGATTGATTGTCGTTACTAAATTAGTGACGGATTACCGTCGTTAAGATAGTGACGGTTAGACGTCGCTAAAATATAAAAAGGCCAAAAATATTAATACTTCTCATGGAATTATTATTTTTTATGTTAAATTGTCATTTATTGTAACATAAATATTTTTTTTTAATAAATATTGAAGTTTTATTGTGTATCTTAAAGTAGGATAAATATTTAGTAGGGGTTATGGGTTGCTAAATTATTCTTTAATTTAGTGACGGTTAACCGTTGCTAAAATTTACAAATCCAAAAAATAGTAATAGTTCACATGTGATAGTTATTTTTTTGTTAAATTGTTATGTACTTCACCATAAATTTTGTGCGTTAAAAACATGTACTGTAGTAGCAACTGATATCCTTCATAAGTTTTCCATTATTTAATCTTTATCATGTGACCTATATTTATTCAGATTTTATTTTATTTATTCTTTATGTTAAATCTAGTTCAAGAAAACCTGTTCTCGTTCTATATGTCAATTTTTTAATTGTATACTTATAATTAAATTGTAATGTGATTAATTCAGCATACAAATGTCTTTATAAAATTTTTAATAAAAAACATATATATTTAATGAAAATTAAATTCATGTACCAATGGTTTATTGTGACATTATGCTTAATCATTTAGTTATATGTTATCATTTAATTATGAATAAAGATAACATGTTAAGAAGTAGCGACGGGTGTTAGTCGCTAGTTTTAAGCGACAGTTTACCGTTGCTAGGTGCACCTTAATTTTAACACTCACTAAGTCGCACCTAGCTCCCATAGCTCTGCTACTCTACGTCGAAGCCTCTGCTCTTCATCCCCTTCACCAGCCTAAATCGAAACCCTTTGGATCTTCAGTCCCCGTCTTCTCTTCCTCCGGGTGAAATCACCGTCAGACCTCGCTCCCCTAGTGCGGCGGCTCCATAATCGTTCCTCCCGACCCGTTGAAATGGCGCCACAATTTCAGGTAACT